>JAQIVZ010000082.1:0-121947 GCA_034700945.1 Arrhopalites spinosus
TTGAGGTAAAGGCTTGAAATGCGGAAGTAAATTCTTGAAAGTTTTTATACTTTGGTTGACTCTCTGAAAGGGTAAAAGTATTCAAGCTTGTACTAATTTCTGGTGGCTCAGGGTCAGGCTCCGGTTCTGACAAATCTTCTTTCATCTGAATAATAATAAAGAAGAATAAGGGTACATTTTAAATTATGATTTATAATCAATTGGGTAAAGATTTAGACATGAAACTACTATTGTCCTTTTACTGTTTGAACACTTACATATCTGTTATGCGTTTACAACTCTCCAGATTCAAGTCCTCAATATTGTGGCATTGTTGAGACAAAGTTTTCATAGCATCTTGAACTGATTGACATCCTCGTAAACTAAGTTTCTTCAAAAACCCACCCGCTCGTCGGGCAATGTTCTCCACCACAACACCCTATAATAAAAATATCAATGTGTAATTAGATTGGGTTATGACATCATTCATGAATTGAATGATGAGAAAAAGGTCTTGACTCACTCTTGACACAATGATAACCAAGTAACTGATAATTGACAAGGAAGAGTCTGTCTCAGTAGAAAATGATTTAATCGAGTCGATGGCACACCATTTATGATAATTTTTATTGTATTTCAAATACCTCTATGTCAGTCTGGAAATCAAACAAATTAATTTTCTTCCAATTACTCCCATCAAGAGCAAGAAGATTCCAAGATTTTGACACTTGAGCACATCGACATAGTGCAACAACGTCCAAAAATGAGAATATTCTTAGCAGGAGCTCTTTTCAAAAGAGCTCCTACCAAAAGAGTCTTTTGGTAGTTTTTGATTGATTAATGCTTCTTCTTCCTCATAGTGTCGATTTCTCTGAAATGACAAATGAGTCATAGTATGAATCAATATCGACGACACAAAGAGTCAGGATACATGTCATGTCATGTCATGTCATGAGATTTACTGTAATTGTTGATGTAGTATCTAATTGTTGTACTTTTGTAAATACCTGATGATGATGATTATTGTGCTGTTTCATGATGTCTTGATAATTGATGTCCAAGTTGGAATACAGACCAGCGGTAACTATTTTTTGACAGTTCTTTGTTGGGGTTAAATTAATTTTATCGTACAATTTCAACAAAATTTCCTAATATAAATATTTCTTAAGAGCAATTGATTGACAACACTCGAGTTTACGTTTCTTCATACTAGTTTTTTGAATAGCCTCTGGATGCTTTTCTAGCACGTCAAATATTACTTAAAATAGACTATAATTATGTGTTACATGTTTTTAAAGACGTAGTTAAATTTTTCGAAATCTCTCTTTGTCAAAAAATGATAATTTTTATCAAAGACTTCAACGAAATGTTGGCCTGAACACTGCCAGAGACACTTTGAATTTCGATTCAAAACTTTTGAGGCGGCTATTCCTTTCCAACTTTTGCAGATTTGCAGATGTTTTTTTGGACTTGTTTTTGCATTTAATGGACGTTTCACAAGGTTAGTAAAATGTACATCATTAATAAATTTTATCCTCAGATCATGTTCTCATAAAAATTATACTTTTTATTATTATCGTGTCAACACACACCGTTGAATTGATTGTTACATTTTATGTGTAAATACCGGACAGTTTTCTGCGTTTTACACAATGTGTACTTTTTAATATTTACTGCAGTCTTCACCAATTGCATTTGTAGCATAGTCTCTGGATACTCCAGAATGAATGTCCATACATGTTGAAATTGGTTTTCCACTTCCATAGGTTTGGGACTCAGTTTTGTACATGTTTGGTGTTTTAATAACTTCTGCCATAGTTTGTTTTGGCTGGAACATACACATTGCAAATCCTGACGTATGATTTTCTTTATTGAAACAATGATTCGGGTTTTGGTACGTGTCCAGTGTCACAGGAGACCAACCACTAAAAGAAATGTCAAGTTTTTTGTTTTTGTATAAGTCGTATTGTAAAAATTGTTAGAATTTTAAATTATTTTGTTCAAAAATAACATACAGTCTTGGAACTGGTTGAGCAACTCTTGGAGGACATCCTTTGTACAGAGGACGACGAAAGAAATAATGTTGATTTGAGTAGTCATTAGGGGCAGGGGCTTCTTTTCGAACATCTAGACTTGGTAGACGATTAGCTGCTACAACTTTTTGTTCAAAAGGATCCTCCATAGGAATTACACGCAATTTGATGGCAACATCTTTGTCCTTTTAAAGAATCCATGTATTATGTTAGTGTTTTTTGACACTAAAAATATATAGACATACCTTATGATTGTAGATACGATTCATTGTCTCATGGGTCAATAATTCCTCAGGACTAAATAGACGATGAACAAATCTACTTGTAGGAAAGTATGGGTGAGCTGCTCGAATGGCTGATGGTTCATCTCTATTGAACTCCACCACATGATCCCTTTTACTTGTTACAAACTACATAGAATAGTTGACAACTTGACAGTGATGTACAAATATTTAGTGTCATCAAAATATTTTACACTTACAACATCACGAACAGGGTCAGATGGAACAGGGCCTCCATATATTTCATGAATTCCATGTCTCGCTTTGAAAGCATCTTTGGTCTCACTTTTATCATAGATTGGTTTAGGATTAAAATGTTTTGTGCTCATCTTCCATTGGAAAGGACACGAAAAACATACAATTTGTTGAATAACTTTAAATTTAATGTACCACATGTAGTTTAATTTAAGAGTAAAATCTTGTTTATACCGAATTGTAATGTTGTCATACCTTGTGACTATAGTCCGGTTTGACATACAGCACTTTGTCCAGACTTGGTGCAATGGGTTGATATGGTTGTCCAAATTCGTGCTCATGATACTTTTGTCCGTGGTATACATCTTTTGTTGTTGTTAGAAATTGATCATGGATAGGAAGAGGATTTTTCATCATTATTTCCAATGGTTTTGGATCGTATATTGTAGTCTGTACATTGGAAAAAGTTTACAACAATTTAAATATGTACTTTGAAGAAAATTATATTTGTATACATAAATTCTATGAATAATAATACTCTTACCCTAGGAGGTGCAATGTGACGACTTGGATCGTTCCGAGCTTTAATTCCAATTTGAGTGGCAGTGACAAATCCATCTTTATTACAAGGATTTTGATACTCTCTTTTTACCATAGCCATTTTTGTAGTTTATATGCTACACTACAACGAAGAAACTTTATCAGGATATTTGTCACAAAGGAAAGTACGGCTAGGTATATTATAGTTTTTTTTATTTGACTGATGATAAACCTGTACGAAACAACAAAAGGCAAAGTTAGATCGATTGTCATCTAATATGCTCATGAAGCCAAAAGTGGGTATTTTTTAAATACTCACTCACGTCCCTTTTCCTATAATGGAAAAAGTTTGTAGAGACCGGTTCACGTCAAATTATTATTTAAAGTCCAAGATGAAATCGATGAGTATTTAGTAAATACTATTTACACATAACATGTACATGAGTTTGGATGTTTAGTTTCTACGTTTTTGTATAATATACAGCAAATGCCTTGCAGGGCTTATTGTTGACCATAAGATAATGATGCTAAAAGGCCTTGCAAGACCTTTACTCTAATCTCATAACATGTCACTAGGATGACAACAACATGTCACCTTGACAAAACTGTGTAGTCTTAATTGTCATGATTCTTTTTTTTCCTCGCACAGAGTCAACTATGGAATCTCACAATGGAGTACCTACAATACCTGTGGAGAAAGTAGAAAGCGAGTTAAGACCATGTGCCTTTTATTTATTTAGAAAGAAACGGGGATGTAGAATGAGTGCTGCGGCACACAATGATTTTTGTGCACAACATTTAGTTATTAAAGGAGCTAATGAAAATGGTCATTTAAGAAGAATCCATTGTCCGCTAGACCCAGCACAGTTGAGTACCTGTACCCCTATTATTTTGTATAGTAATCATCGTATACGGAAATAAAATTGATCATAATATTTTAAATTACAGCTCAATCTTTGAAAGAGACTTAGAAACCCATTTGACAAGGTGCAACAGTAGACCCAAGGAGCCTGAAGTATATTTTAGTAAAGGAATAAATTCCGATCCTATAATTGAGGATGACAATGCAGATGATTTTGTCTCCTTGCCCAACTTATCAACTGAAGATTTGAGAGACATTGTGGATAAAGTTCGATCTATTCATAGAGGTAAAACAAATACAATTACGAAATTTGGGCGACTTGATTGGGTACAGGGATTCATGATTATGTCAACTTTTTTCCCCTTAGATTATATTCCTAAAGATATACCAAAGAAATTTGGGCTTCATCCGGCGCTTGGATCAGCAATGGTAGGCACAGGTAAATGATATTTGATTTTATCTAAACAATATCTTTATGAAAACAATGATTAAGCATGAGTTTAGTTTGGAAAAATATTTGTTTTTAGATATCGGTGATAAAGCTATGAAACACTTGGTTCAAAATGCTTCCTTATTGTCATTATTAGACGAACATAATTTAATAAAAGATTCTACAAGTTTCATAGAATTTGGATCTGGAAAAGGTGAGTATATTAATAATAATTTATTATTATTATAATCTTATACAAAGAAGAAATTTAAATTATTGTTTTCCACTCTGCAGGAGCACTCTCATGCTGGTTAGGCTCTGTATGTGAGAATTCTGGATGCAATTTTCTGCTTGTGGATCGAGAAAGTCACCGTCATAAAAGAGATACTAAACTGAAATATTCGGAAATTGAAATAAAACGTATTCGAATAGACATTGAAGATTTAAAACTAGACGAATTACCATCTTTAAATACTACTGAGCACACTGTTGGGATTACAAAACATTTGTGTGGAAGAGCTACAGGTTATTTTTATGTATTACCTGAGTCACAATAAAGTACTTTTGAGATTGTGAAAGTTTATAAAGTAGAATGATATTTTTCAGATTTGGCTTTGAGATGTTTACTACAAACAAATTCTCAAGTTTCAAAAGTTTCTGGAATAGGTAAGGCTTATTTTATTTTTTTATTATTTTTTTTTGAAAGCAATGAAGTTGGGTTTTGTTTTAAATTATAAAGCTTTTGTGTTTTGGTTTCTGATTTAGTCTTAGCGACTTGTTGTCATCATCGATGTACATGGGATAGTTATGCTGGGAAAGAACAAATTGAAGTAAATATTTAAAAAGTTTTAAAAATAATTCTCTGTACTATATATTACTACATATTACGAAATTATTACACAATACACATTGTACATTAGATTATTTACATTTGAAATTTATTTTCGTTTTAGAAATGGGGCATTACAAAGTCAAGTTTTAAATTGTTGGCTGGTTTGTCCAGTTGGGGTGTCTGTGGGTCCGGAAAGTCAAAATTTGAAGATGTTATAACTAATAATAATGAACCAGAAGAGATAACAAATCCAAGGTAAACATTTTTAATTTATGATGTAGTTTCTTTTACTTCCTTTTATTTTGTAATAGTTTTTTTTAAATATAATTGCTACAAAACAGATATGCTGCCTTAAATCTTGGAATTGAAGAAAGACGAAAGTTGGGAATACAAGCAAAACACATTTTGGATGCTGGTCGTTCTATGTTTATTAAAAGTCTTGGTTTAGTCTCCACCTTATGTCAGTACACTGATATATCAACAACATATGAAAATGTGGCCATTGTTGCCACTCGATGGTAATTTACAAGTAAAAATGTTTCATTTTAAAGCTAATGTACTCTCATTTTTTACAAACAATGAAAAGAATGACCAGTTAAATAAATGACAGAATATTTTTGACAAGTATTCAATGAATTGTACAAAAATCAAAAAAATGAATTTGACTTCAAGAACCCTACAATTTTTTTTGAAAACAACGATAAGAATATTTTATTACGTCATGGAATTATAATTAGTCAACATGTGACTCACAGAAGGATGATGGACAAGAAGACATATATTTTTTAAATTACGGTATAAATCGATTTTTGACTTTTTTGAACTATATATATCTGTAGAAATATAGGAATTTTATTTTTTTTGAGTTTTTATTATATTACATAAAGTTTTTTTTTGTGACTTAGTTATTCATGTTGTTCATGGGGGGAATGGATACTTATACAAAGATAGAAATTTTCACTCGTCCTCCTCTTCTGAAAAATATTTTTCTTCGTCTTCATCCTCCTCTTCTTCCTCTACTTCCTCACCATCTAATTCAATGGGATCTTTAGTTGGTAGTGATGGTTGAACTTGCGTGGCATTCGTTACATGGCTCACCTCCTCCTCCTCCTCCTCACTCTCAAAGATATTGTCTTGATCCACCTTAGAAGTATTAGGCAAGTTTCAGTCATAAAATTAAATGTTTAGAACAATTGTAAGAAGAAAGGAATTTGTTTTTTCTATTGTGTTACATTTTGGAGAGAAAGTCAAACGAAAAAGAAATTTTCTTTTCAGTGCAGAGAGAGAGACTTACTTTTTGGTGAGTAAATCCACACAAGAAACATTTAACTCTACCAATGCCCTGGTGATCAGGTGAGCAGTAACACGTTTGGCAGTCTGCCGGTTTGGCTATATTTGAAAATGAGAGAAAAAAAGGACAAAATGAAATATATTGACGAACTAAAAAATATTATATTATAAAATATATTATACCTGTTTGTACAACTCGTCTACTGAAGACTGTAGAAAGTTTGCCAGCATTCTTTGGTCGATTTTGAAGTTTCTTTCCCGAAAAGATAGAACCTAGAGAGAGAAAAGGCGGCAAAACAAGAGTTTTTTTTATTCAGTCACTTTACTTTTTTCTCTTCTACTCTTGAGCTCTCTCAGAGACGACTCGTAACGTCATGACAATGGCCAAAGTTGAATGTGAAAGATGAAAGGATTTCAACTAGGAGAGAGAGAGAGAGAGAAAATGGAAATGACACTGGCGGATCATAATGACATTGCGAGACTCTTGAAGCTTAAAGTTGGCTCCACGCAGTGTTATTACATGTCCTCTCTATCTCCCTTACATTCATATAACTAGTAAAGGTAGAGAGAGAGAGAAAAGGGAATGAATTCTTATTTAAGAAAAGTTAAGAAGTACTACTAGAGTAAAAAAAAAGAGTAAAAGTACTAGCACATCATTACCGTTCGTTTGTAATGCCAATGGAGCACAGTACCCCAACATAGTTTTTGGAAGTTTCACTTGCTTTCTGATCTTACTTTCACCTCGTATAAAATCCTTGTCTCCGTCCGCTTTCGTATAACCAAAGTTACTGTCCAAACCTAATACATGTATAATATATGTGAAAAAAAAGAAAGAAAATCTTAAAACTCTTTTTTTTCCTCTAAAGACAATAGTTATATTTCTACAAAGAAAATTGTTCGTGAATGAAATAACAGGTTGTAGAAGAAAAAAAAAGAAAAAGTTTTGGGTCTCAGAGGGTCCATCTCAAAAAAAGAGGAAAAAAAATTAATAACACTTGTGCTTAGGATGGATCACTGACTGCATTAAATAGGGCTTTACTCCAGCTTTCTTTATGATATCAACTCTTTTTTTTTCTCCTTTTTTTGTAATAGGTAACTACCACATGTACTACTAGCCTTATTTAACAATGGGGAAAGGGAATTGTGGAGATAAGTTTAAAGGAAATCTCCCTGAGACTCTAAATGTATAAAAAGTATTTGGGGGTCTTTAAGAAGAAAGACTTTTAAAATTGAGCTCAAGTTCAAAAACTCTGTACAGATTTTCACATTGTTTAATAATAACTATTATACTTAGATGCCACTTCTAGTACAAGTACAAGTACAGGTAATAATATTTGTATAAAATAATAATTAGATAGAAAATTAGAGTCATGGCTAGTGTCATAATGTTTTGTTGAGACAATGTCAAAAAAATGGGGTTGAAAATTAGTGAGGGATGAATAACACTTTTATTTTATAGGTTAAGCTAAAGAGGGGTTGAGTAGCTATCTATATGCATAAGGTAAAAAAAAGTTTGTTTTTTTTGAGGGGGAATGTTGAGCAATAAAAGGGAATTAAATGGAAAGGAACATGTCTACCTATAAGAGTTTGAAAAGAAACTTTTCTTATAAGGTAAAAACTCACTTTTATAATGTATGTAAGAGTAACAGAATTTTGTGACAGTTGAAGAAAAGAATGGTCTTTATATATAAAATTTTCTAAACTAAACTGTGGTACACACACACACATCTATAGAATGACATGGACATGATATTTGGAGAAAGGAAAGGAGGAAAAAAAATTTAAAGAAAAAGGGAAAAAGCTCTAACCAAAAAACTTTTTGGCATGGTTTTTATTATCCAAAGAGAAATGGTTGTTCATGAGGATGTGTAAAGTAGCATCTTGTTCCAGCATGGCGTGTTGGATGGCAGAGAAATCCATCTGGAATTGGAATATCATTAATTAAGAAGAACAAACTCTCTCTCTCTCTTGGTTGTTGGATCATGTAAAAGTAGAATGTAATAAAATCAAGAATGAAGAGAGAGAGAGAGGAGGGGAAAATGGTTTGAGGCTAATGATAGTCATTCTTTGATGATGAATATGAGACAGGACAAACCGTCATATGTTGAGGCTGGCAAGAGCTGCATGGAAATAGAATGAATGTCTTGCTGACTCCTGGTCGAAATCTCAGTTCAAGAGTGTAGGCGAGAGCTCCAAATATATCTCTAGTTCCATTACCTATGTAAAACCATCATACAACTCTCTTTATTATCATTGACAATTTTAAAACATGTACAAAATGATCTGTCACGTCCACTCTCATAAGTTTTTACTCTCCACTTTAACTTGAACATTATTTGTGGAGACAAACTACATCTCTCTAATTATCTTTCATTTCTTTCAAATCTTGTACATTTCTACTCCGGTTTTTTTTGTACTGGCTAGGGCTAAAAAAGATTGAGGGTATCATGTTCATACAACATATTGTAGCCACATAATCTATTTTAGAGAGAGAGAGAGAGAGAGAGGATGTGTACATGTACATGATACAGTTTCCTCCTCCCTGGAAATGTACAGAGAGTGAAAGCTAAAAGATAATAATTTTAACTATTATTTTCTACACTCACCACGTTTCTCTCGAGTCTTCCCTATGTCTAAGGCCTATCACTAGTCTTACTCCTTTCTCCATGATTAAATTCCTTTCTAGACTGTGAACAACCAATATTTGTTATATGAAGAAGGGGGGCAACACGTGCACACTACATCTCATATAGAATAAACGTGACTCTGTCTCTTCTCTGTCTATGTCTGTCGAGAAACTCCAAGTTGACTACTTTCACTACTAGACTGGTACATGAATGAATTGACTAGAAAGGTTTTTTTTTTGAATGTTAGAGAAAGAGAGAGAGAGAGTCTCTCTAGTAGTACCTACAACGATGTTGTTCAAGTATTGACCGATATTGTCAGCACCCGTGAAAACTTCATTGTTGTGCATAATTGGATGAGGCTTGTCGAAGACTCCGTCTCCACCGAAAACGACGACCGCGTATCTATGGAGAAAAGAAGAAGAAGAGAGAGAGAGAAAGTGAAAAGCACATTGAACATGAACCATGGATGATTAGTATTCACGTCAGATTTATAGGGTGCCACATGTGAGCTGAAGGAGGTAACAAGCAGACTGGGAAGAGAGAGAGAGAGAGATGAACATGTAAATGCTAAAAGGTTTTCTACACATACACATACTCTCCCATATAAATATATATATCTTTCATAACTCTACATGTATTAAATTTTATACGTATTACAAACATTGTAGTGGGAATAGAGAGAGAGAGGGGAGGGGGAGATTTTGACTATGAATTCATTTCAAGGTTTTCCAAAATGTACTAATACATATTTTCCTATCTGTCCATACTCCTAACATTTAAATATAATGTTTTTAGTTATACATAACCTTAATTTGAATCCTTTATCTTTCTTCCCCTCATTTTCCCTTATCCTACACTCAAAATTCTCATTCTTTAAAATATTTTTTTTTGACAATAATAATGGTCTAGATCTAAAACTAAGATGGAGGGGGTAATATGGAGTATAAAGTTACAAAAAAAAAGTTAAGTATGGATTAAGTAGTACCTGTTTGAGACAAAGTTGGCTCTCGTCATCTCCGTCTCAAGGATTTTGATAAAAGCATCCGTTTTTTTCTGAGCACGAATATTTTTGTTACAATATTTTGCCTCTATGATGATGACAATATCAGTGGATTGGTGTGGAGGAAGGGTTGAGTTGGTGGTAGTCATCTTGGTTGAAGAAGAGGAAGAGGAAGAAGAATCGATCACTCGAACGTCCCGATCAATCATCTCTTCTTGATCATTCATATCACACCTATTTTCATCCCCATCTCATCGTTTCAAACAACTCAACGCATTGCATACATATCATTTTCATGTGAAAATAAAGGAGAGAGAGAGAGGAGGGAGGTGGAGGGGGGGAGTGTGCCAGATTTATATATTTTTTGAAAAGCCATATGAATACTCACTTGATACATTGAGACGGCATTTGAACGATGACACCATGACTCTGACACATGGAAACGTAAGCCATCGATGCTGTGCAAATGGCTCCACTTGAATCCATCCCACACATTTTCACATAAGGATCAACCTTAACCTGGTAAATATTCAGAATTACTACAGACAAAATCTAGTCCCCTTCTTTCTCCTCCCATACATTCCATTCCCTTTATAGTAAAGCTAGCTAAATCCTCTTGTAGAGTTTCAGGAGAGAATAAGAACAAGAGCCAAAGCTCTCATCTCTTCAACATCTCCATTCTTCACAAAAGACTAAAAGTCAAGTCCTCATCGTCACACGGATTAATCACATTTTGACATTTGGAGAAATTTCACAAAAAAATATTATATCCTCTCCTCCTCTTTTTAGATAGGCATCTCTACAGATTACATTGTAGACTCGACTTGACTCTCACTTTCATTTTTGGGGGGAAGAGAAAGTCGTAGAATTTTATACAATTTTTTTTGAGAAATAGTATGAAAAGTGAGGGAGATTCTTTTTTTGGAGAAAAGAGAAGAAAGAAATAAAATAAAAAAAGAGAATTTTTTTTACTGTATGAAAACAAGGTTGAAGTGGAGAAAGTATGTAGTGAAAGAGTTTATTGCAAGGAGAGGATGGTTGACTTTTGAATGGTTTTTGGGATAGAGTTGTTGTGGCACTACATGGTGAATTGTCATCAGACACGTCCCATGACTTGGCAATGTCGTTAAGATTGGTCATGGGTTTTCCATCTGAGTTAATCATGTCCGTTGTGGGCTCAAAGTCAATTGTTCCAAGTAAACCGCCTGTCTTTCTTGAATACCAGCCTGGGATTTTTCCATGAAACAAAACAATTCAACATTTACTCTTACAAACTTTGCTTTCTCTTGTACAGAGAGAGAGGAGAAAGTTGGTCAAAATGTTGTTCAACTTTAAAGCTTTTCTGTGTCCTCAATATTTTTTTTTACCTGAAACTCGGAGTTGACATACACGATAGACTAAATTACACGAGATGGACATTCCCTTTGGACTTTCTACTACGAGAAGGTGACCATCTCTGTATGATTGTAAACCAGGCAATTGAATGGGGAGGGAGACTGTGCTTGTCTGTCCTCGTCTTGTCATCAACAGTCCCTATGTGCATGTTAGATTCATGATTTAATTAGAATGTTTAATTTATTATGAATATTTAAGTTAATTATTTTTTACATTTTCATCAAAATCAATTATAACAGTGTTGGGACCGGATGCCACTATGAGATTGTAGTTGGCTTGTTTTCCTCCTCGACTATTTTTGTATTGAATGGCCACACTAAAATTCCCATCAACCAAGTCACCAGCCAGGAGATAAGTACAGGAGGATGAACTAAAATTGTAGGCGACACCATCAAAAGTAAAAAAATGATCTGAACCGACTATCATGGCGTGTCCTGAAATATTATACAATTTTTTTTTTATAATTTTGTACACAAATATTTAAAAAAACTCTCCAGTTACTTGCTCATTAAATTAATTTACCATCAAAAGGTGGTAACCAATTGAGAAGATTTGTCTCTGGTTTCTTTTTGTAGTACGCATCCCAAATTGAACCATCAGATGATTGGAATAAATTTTGTAATTTTTGAATATTTTGATATTCTGGAAGTTCCTGCACCACCATAAATATTTTTATTTACTACTTAATTATTTATTTATTAAATATTATTTAATAAATATTATCATGGAGTTAACTCTAAAATGGAAAACCATAAAATTGAGGTAGGAAAAATAGACGAGTTTGTCATTTTGTACTTATTCTTGAAAATTTTGAACGATCAAGCTTCTAATCTTGTCATGTCAAGTATCACGTGACAAGAAAGAGGAGAAAAATGGAGAGCTTTCTTTGAAAAAAAAACTTTTTTAATTATCTATCGGAGAGAGAGGAGGAGGAGGAGGAGGAGGAAATAGAAGATGAGGAAGATGGAAAAGGGAATGAAAAATTATAGTTGTGTATAGTGTAGACTATACTGAAGATACACAAAACATATTTTCTATTTAATCTGTAAAAAATAGTATTTTACTCGAAAAGCCGGTGTCTCATTGAAAGCATTCCAAGGCATAGGCAACTTTTGCTCCAATTCCATGATCCCTTTGTCTGAATCAAAGATGAATTTTGTTTTGGCACTTTGATATCTTGAATTGGCTGTTAAATTATTAAATCACATCAAAAATCATTATAATACATATCTGTAAATCTCACATCTTCTACAATTAATTTAGATTTAACAATTAATTAATTAATTTTTTGATAAAAATTTTAACAAACCCTCCAAAACAGTTTGATACATTAAATCTCCCCCTTTCATGTACAAGGCAACGAGAGCATCTTGAACTGTCTCATCAATATTAAGGTACTCTGCTACTAATCCAGCCTATTTAAAAATATTAAATACAATTTATTTTTATTTTAATTAAAATTAATTACTAAAAAAATTAAATTGAAACTCACCTTCTTGAAAAAACTATTCCAACAATTTTTTGTATCTTGATAAAATTTAGTGTCCTCAAAATGTTGCCATAAATCTTTGACGTAATTGCGTACATGGGTGAGTTGATTTTCTACAAAAATAAATTGCAAAAATTGAAATTTTAATTTTAAATTAATAATTAAAAAACAAACTCACCAAAACCACCTTCGGCATATTTTTTGGCAATAAAGTTTTTCAACATGAGATAATACTTGCGAATATTAGTGGGAGCATCATTCATGGACAAATCTTTGTACAATTGATCAACATCATCACCCAACTGGGCTATTCTTTGATAGTAAGCTGACTTCATCATTTCATCTCTTGTTGCATAGACGTAGTCTAAAAAATAAATTAAAAATTCCAAATAATTTTCTTTTTCATACAATTAATTAATTACAATTCACCTGAAATACGACGAACAATACCAAAAGCAAAGGTCTCAATTTTATGAGCAAATTGAAATATGATTGGTTTATACTCATCCACATAAGTATTCAAATAGGACACAAAGGTCATTCCAAATTTAGTCAATCCCTCTGAAATCTCTTCTGTGAGGTCTGCAGCTGACTCTGCAATCTTTTCATTAGAGAAATAAATTTCAATTATCTTTTGATATTTCTTCATTAAATATTCAATTTTATTTTGAAATTATGACAAACATTTCTTGTCCAACCAGTCATAACATTGAACACTCAAATTGACCATCTGGAACGGAAATGGTTTTCTCACAAAAAAAAACTAAACTTTATTGTTCAAAAATCATCCATTTGTCATGTCCAAAAAAAAAGAGAAAGTCCGAAAAATTTATTTTATCCCTTTATTATTTTGTATGAATAAAGACTTTTTCTTTTTCAAAAAAAAGAAAGAGAAAGTTTAAGACAATAACGAGCTGGTTTCTTATCTTTTTTTTCTTTTCTCGTACAAAAAAAATCAAAAAGAGAAAGAGTAAGAGGGCCACCACCCACATTTATATGTAAATGTAAGGGAGATTCGTATAACCCCCAAAAAATACATTTCCTTCCTGCCTCCAGCAAATCAAGATCAAATGTGCTGGGCAAGAGCAAGAGAGAGAAAAAAAGAGAAAGGAAACGAGTGAATAGTTAGTTGTATGAAAATGGCCATTTTTTTCTTATGTAAAACCAATAGAGTCATAAATTGACTGTACATACAAAATACATACAAAAGTATCAGTATCATTGTACAATGGCTTGAAGGATTATAAAGAAATTTTATTCTTTTTTCAACAGTAATGATTTTACAAGTTTCATTTTGGATTCCCAAACTAGAGAAACTGTACATTTTTTTAGGTATAAATAGTGAAAGATATGGGATATAGGAAAAAGAGAGAGAGAGAGAAAGTTGAAAGGGGAAACTTACTTGGAGTAAAAGGAGAGAGAGTTTGTCTTGTATGAATCGACTTGAGGTGGACAAGAGACTGGACTTGGTGGTGGTATTGGTGGGGGATGACGACGAAGAGGTTTCCGAGTCGCTCCTGTATTTGTGCCAAGCTGTTACTAATTGACGATAGGTATCCCTCGACTGTAATGCATAGGAATCGATCCCCAGGATATCAATCGATGAAATTTAATGGAGAGTGGACTTTTGGTTCGGCGAGAAAGAAAAAGAAAGCAAACAGTCCAACAACATTCCCCCCATCCATGTCTCTTATAACAAGTACCCCTACTACTACTACTACAAGAGAAAGAGAGAGAAAGTTTACGAATCCATGTCAAAAGTTATTCTCTTTTTTTTCAAAGTCCGTCCTTGTTGTTCTTCTCTCTTTCTCTTTCTCCACCGCAAATTCATGAACTCGGGACAGAGACACACAACTGAATTTTTTTTTCTGAGTAAAAAAAAAACCACAAACAATACAAATACAAGCAAACTCTTTTTTTTTCATAGAGTAAATTGTATAGGCAGGTGCCAGAAAAGTATCAAGAGAAAAAAAATCAAAGGAAGTTGACACGAACAAAGTAAGTCTACAACTTTGTCATGCAGAAGCTCCAACCTTCAACCAATTCCCCCCACCTCCTCCTCTACTTTCTCTCATGCTTGAGACTCAATGGAATTGTTTTTGGGGAAAGTGGACACAACATAAGCAAATTTTAGTTTTAGTGTAGTTTTCTTTTGGTCAATATTTTTGTCTGAAACAAAAGAGAAAGCAAAAGCATGCCAATACCAAAATAGTTTGAGAGAGAGAGAGAGAAAGCAAAATTAATTTGAGGGTGGAAAAAATAATTTTTTTTTGTATATTAGTTTTTGAATATTTGTCCAAAAGAAAGTAACAATCCCACAGTTCACAGTTGTTAGACAAAGGACATGCGATAAAATAAAAAAAAGCTTTTGAGTGTGGACACTCGTGAACCAATATTTTCTTGAATGAAATTGTGTAATGAAAAAATAAAAGTGAACAAAGGGGGAAACCTTTTCAAGAATCCAGAGGACGGTTTTCTCAAAAAGTTGAGAGGAATCACCAAATACATTGCGTCCATAGTCTCTCAGTCTTAGAAAAATATTGGAGAATCTGCAAGAAAATTTCAACAGTTATACATCACAGTCATTCTCTCATTCCTTAGACTAGCAGGAGAGACATAGTTTGACCATTTTGTCACTACAGTTAAACCCTCTTTTGAGGGGGATTTTTTTTTTTTACTGGAAAGAGAAAGTCTTTTGGGGGTTCTTGGTCCATGCCAGAAGACTCTATAGTCTTAATTATATCCCCTCCCTTCATTATTTTCCTTTCTCCACCATTTTCTCCCCGCTTGTCCTTCCTACCTATTGAATTCTCTTTCTCAGCCTATTTTCTATTATTAACATTAACTCTCCCTCTTCTTCTTCTTTACGTGGTCATCTCACTTTGAGTCCTCTGACACACCTTTTTTGTCCTTGTAATCCACTCTCACTCTCTGCCTCCAACATTTTTTTCCCTTTCAACTTTCTCCCTCTTTTTTTTATATCTCACGAGGACTTTGTCAATAGATTTCTTTTTTCCTTAGAAAAACTTTGCTTTCCCTATTTGTCTAAGATTTGAGACTCCCCACTTAAATCTTGTCAATTTTTTTTATCTCTTTAAATAACAATTTTTTTCCTTTTTGTTATTAATCACAAAAATATTATTTTAATAAAAAATTAATAATTTACAAATTCATTACCGAACTGAAATTTCTTCTGCCATTAAATTAGTCAATTCAACAATTTCTTGAGCATAAAAATCATTATTTTGAATCGTCTCATTCATAAAAAGTCTCAGTGCTTTCCCATCAGTCTCAAAATTTGTTTCGTCTCTGAAAATATTAAAAAAATAAAATTAAAAAATGTTATTTATTATAGTTATTATCATTATTTTATTTTTGCATAACATTTTATTATTATTTTGGGTTACTAGACTAAATCTAGGTGAAAAATGTGTATAAATTAAATTAAAATAATATTTTTTTTTATTTAATAAAAAACCACATTTTATGAGAAATCCCTCTCTACAATATTTCACACTGTAAATAATGTAAAATGCATGTAAAAAACTAGACTAATAATTTTTCATCTCAAATAATTTTTTGTGACCCCATTTCCATTTTAAATTAAATTACAATGAATCACTAAATAATAGTAAAAAATGTAGGATCAAAATAATTGAATTGTTATAATATTTATGTATTATGAAAAAAAAGTAGTAAAGAAAGAGTGGGAGGTGGAAGGAGGGGGAGAAAAATGAATTGTGGTTTTCATGAAAAAATAAAAAGAGAGCCAAAGAGCTGGAACCTGGAAAGTCAAAAAAAGTTAAAAACAAGACAAGTACAGATGGTAAGAGAAGGATAGGAGAGTTTAATAAATTCATGGGAAACTCATGAGAGAGAGAGAGAGAGAGAGAGAGGAGCAACAGCCAAAAAAAGGGAAAAATAGAAAAATGGCTCTACTCCTCCCTTTACTCCATAACATAAAATCATTTTCTTAAACATACATTTGTTTACATCATAAGACGGCAATTGCATTCAAGCTTCTCCCTCCTTATTTTTTTATCATGCTCACAAAAAAAGTGAAAGTTATAGGGACCAAAACCATGGCCAAAACTAAGGAGAGAGAGAGGGGGGAGTAGGGGGAAAATGGAAGGAAGTAAAAGTTGAGAGAAAGTATATGATACAACTTTTTTTTGTATATAATATACAGACAAAATACTTACAAGTTAAAAAGAAGAAGAGGAGAAAGAGGGAGGGTAAGTTAACGTACCGTGGTTTAAATTATAACAAGGTAAATGGAGGAACAGAAGAAAATAGTGAGATGGTATATGAACACATTTTTTTTCTCCTCCTTTTGAGCTTTCTATAAAGAAAACTAAAGAGAGAGAGAGAGAAAGATGTAAAGTACTTTCCCTGTCTCTCTCTCTCTCTCTCACTGTGTACAGTACAAACAAATACAAATAATCTCTCTCTATGTATTCATGAGAGGACTTTCTCTCATGGAAAAGAAATTCAAAGGTTAAGTTCCATGTTTGTTAAAATTTTTTAGACTAACATAAAAATAGCTTCAAAAACACAGAGAGAAAGTTGTACAGCTACCACAGGAAAGAACACAAGAAGATAAAGAAAAAACAAGGAGAAAATATTCTTTTAGAGAAAAGAAAGTCAAAATAATAATATTGTACAAAACAAGAAAATGTACGACTATATTATGGATCCTATATAAACAAAATTACATGTCGAGTTTTAGTTTCTTGAGACAATTTTCCCGGGTAAATATGACCCACTCTAATAAATCTAGGCTAGTAAGTTGGTAGTTGGAGGTGGTTTTTGCAACTAAAGAGAAAGTTTTTTCTTCCCTTGTTTTTTATTAACAAGAGAAAACAAAAACATTTTCTTTATTCTTTATTAACGATATTGATACTGCCCACCATGGTTTATATTTTTTTTGTGACCAAGACACAACAAAAAATGGAAAATAATCTGTATTTAACTTTAATCCCCACCAATTTTTACTCTGATTCATTGTTCTCCATTGTTTCCAAAAAAAATTCTTTGACCTTCATATATAAAGACTAGAGACAAATAACTAACTATAATTATAGAAAACTGTTTTCTTTTTCTATAGAATTTCGTAATTAAACATTTTTTTGTGTATTTGGTAACTTTATGTTTTTTTTTCTGTAGGGTTTATGATGAATGTCATAATTATTTTTGAATGGGTTACAAACAATCAGACGTCTTTGGGTCATTAGGTTTCACCGCAGTCGTATTTAATCCAATTTTTGCGTGTCCCTCTTTCTCTTCTTTCCCTTTTAAGAATTTTGTATAGGAAATATTTATACGGTGGTAAGAGCATTACAGCTTTTTTAAACAAGTACAAGATCATGCGTGCATCATAAGATTTACCACAGATTAGACTTTCAGATCTCCCTCAAACCTCAACGTGCACACTGGGAACTGAGAGAGAGAGAAAGCAAAAGAAAGGGGATTGACTAGGAATTTTATAAAGTAGAGAGATACTTTCACCTCTTGACTTGTTCAAGAAGCACTTGAATGATCAAAAAGTTTTTTTTTGTCAATATTCTTAGAAACCAGTCATGTCCCATAATATGAGTTTATTGTAGCTTAAAATATGACAATAGAAAAAAAGGGGCCAAAATACGAGACTTTGACTATTTTGTTTGTGTAGAGAAAGCAGGAGGAGGAGGGTATTGAGGTCAAAGATGAATCATAAATAGTAGAGAAAAAAAGCAAGATGGTTTTGCATGGTTAAGAAACAAATTTTTGGTGGTGGAGGGTAATGTGTAAAGGGTAAGAGGCGGAAGGTGGATGTGTACCTCATTTCCTGTATCCACGGTCCAATGGTAGCTTTGGCATCGTCCCATATTTGTTTGGTGACTTGTGAGGTTTGAGTGGAGAGGGCGAGAAGCAATTTGTCGGTCTGTTGACTCCAAGCATCTCTCACTTGTTCCTTCTTCCTTTGGTATGACTCCTATACACGTTTTTTTATGTATTTAAGTACAAAATATACAAAATAAAATTTTCTCTTTCTCTCTCTCTTTTGGAAGAGAAAGGAATTTCCTTGACAAAATTAAGTCTTAATTTTCTCTTTCTCTTTATATTATAATCATTTTACTCCTTGTTTAGTCTCTGGAACATAAACAAGACTTACTCTTTTTAGAATGTTAGTTTTCTCTCTATTGTACAATAGAAAGTCATATTCATTTTAAATGCTCCATAAACTTTAACATGAAATAAAAGGAGAAAGTAACTGGCCAGAGAGAGAGAGAGAGAGAGAGAGAAATTTTATGGACATGTTCATGCCTGTAAATCATCGAGAAGATCAGGACGCCACTTGAGTTTTGAAGTGATGAGTCTTGAGTGATTCATTTTGAGAAAAAAATTGATGTCAGAGAACCGAAAATCATCGTATGACTCTGAAATGTCAAACTTAACATTACGAGAATCCACAACTCCTCCTTCACTGTATAGGCCATCTGTGAGTCCTAGAAAATTAAATGGAGAAAGTCAACTTTTTTTCACAAGCCAAATGTTTTTCTTTTGGTAAGACGGATTACCTTGGCCATGGAGAAGACGAAAGGTATAGAAAGGTCGATTCAGATCAAGATCCATGTCAGCTTGACATACAATGGATGAATTAGTGAGATTAACATGTGCGTGAGCAACATAATTAGCATCCTGTCCACTCACTTGTCCACTCACATCAATTTGCTCATTTGGAGTACTCACCTTTAAAATTGACAATTTAAAGAATGGGCCCCAAAGAAAAAAGAGAAAGGAAATGAATGTCATTTTATTTGTACATACACTTTTCACAATGAAAAAGAGAGAGAGAGAGAGAAAAGAAAGGAGATGAGAAAGTGGAGAGTGGAAAACAAGAAACAAGATAAAAAGTGGAGAAACCTACACAGAGTACAAAAAGTCAGGAGAAAAGATAGAGTGACGAGGAGAAAGTATTCGACTTTCTTTTTTTCTTTTGATAAGTGGAAAAAAGGTTAAAGAAGTTTGGGTGGGAAAAAGAGAGAGAGAGACGACGAAAAAAATACGAACCATTATCAGAACCTTCCTGAGTTGCTTAAATAATTCAAAAGCAATCTTCGATTTTTTGGGTATTTCCTCCCTGTTTTTCAAGTCTATCAGAGTGATAATCGATAGTTCTTGGGATGAATGTCGATTCGTATGGTGAGCTCGCAGATCCAAACTAGAAGAGAGAGAAAGTACAGAAAGGATAAAATTGAGTACAGAGAAAAATAAAAAAAACGTGGCTGCGGTTTTTTGGGGAGAAAATTGTACATATATATATAAAAGAAAGAGAAAGTTGCAATACAATATTAATATATTAATGAATAAGTCATGCTCACTTGGTCGCAGGATGTTGGAGTCTTAGATCTGTGTTGAGGTTCCATTCAAAATTGGGGAGGACTTGAGGCATGGCTGTGATCTCAAGACTCACCTTTCTCTTTACATCTCCAGAATAATCCAAAAATAACTTTCCCTCTATAGACTCATCCTTCACACGCATTTCTCCTATTGTTCGAATGTCCTGGATTTTTTTTGTTATTTGTTAAAAATAAAAAATTATTAATTTCAACAAAAAATTAATTTTTAATATTATTTAATAAAATTTAACCTGGCTCAAAGAAGGATGTTTAATAATAAAAATGGCACGGCGAGTCAATTGACTTGGTCGACCTTCTGTCTCTAGATTGAGTATTCCACTCAATTTATTATCACTCATTTTGGCATTCCAATTCAAATCAGTGGTTAATTTAATTGAACGACCTTCTCCTTCATTTAAATAGCCCGACTCAATTATAATTTCTCGGACGGGATAAAAAATATTTAATTTGGACGTGTGCTCTGTATTTTCTCCCTTTTTGTTTTTTTTGAGAGAATAAATATAAAAAAATAAAATTTATTAACTTTTTTATTTTTGGTTTAATTTTCTCTTTTAATTAATAGACTCATATATCAAATGTACATTTGTCAAGTTGGTTACGTCCAATTTGTACCCAATCCACGTGTCAGGTTTCCAGGTGAAGCGTGAATTATGGAGAAATTTATTATCCACATATTCGTAATTAGTTATCAACTCTAGTTTTCGTAATGGATGGGCTCCTTCAAAATTACAAGTTTTTTTATGTTTTTATTATTATTTAAATTTTGTACATTTATTATCGCATGTAAATTATTAATTGCCATTAAAAATGAATTTTATTTTCCAAATTTTTTTCTCCTTTTAAAAAAAGACTTTTTTTTAAAAAAATAAAGTGTCAACTTCAACTCACCAATTAATTTGATTGTCTGTCCATTAAAATTCGTGTCAATCCTCACCTCCCCCATAAGTCTTTTTGAGTTGGGTTCCAATAAATTGTAAATTTCGATACTTCTTTTAGTCTAAAATGAGCATTTCATCAAAAAAATTCAATCTTTTTTTCTATTTATTCTTCCAAAATATTTTTTTCATATTTTTGGCTGGAGAAAGGAAAATGATAAAAAATTTATAGAAATTGTTGAAAATAGAAAAAACTTTGAATTAATTCTCTAGTAATTTTTCAAAATTGATGGAAATGTCGTTCAAGAAGAGAAAACAACATATTTTTTTTATCTGGCCAAGCCAATAATGTATAAATTCCATGTAAAGTGCCCATCAAGTTTGTTGGACATGATAAAAAATATTTGTCCATACCATAAAAAATAATGATTTGTGAATATGTATGAATATATTGGAGAAAGGAGGAGGAGGGGGAGATTGTGGTGGGGATATAATAAATATAAAATAAATAAAATGATTGGGAAAATGGTGTAGGATCCCCCGTAGAGAAGAGCATGGGTAGGGAGGAAGGAGAGTAAACACTTAAAGCTTAATAAACCTTACGGCTGTTGGTAAGTTTTCTCCTTGGTAGCCTCCACTGTAATTGTACTGATAGTTTGTGGTGAGAGCAAAAGGCCAAATATTATTGTCCAGCTCAAACTTGACTTTCTCCTCTTCCACACCGGCCGAGGACAATGCTTTGTAGTGGTACTGAGAGTCGATCAATTTCACACTGTTCCATTCCGCTCGTAATTTCCCCTCTGTATTCATGACTTGATGCTGTATCAGAAAAGAGGTCACCATCCAAATAAATACATGTTACCTATATTATATTATTATACCCCCCCCCCCCTCCTTTCTCTCTATAATTTTCAAAATGTTTCTCCAAATATAGAAAGGTATTACAAATAATTACCAAGACCTCCTTTCTCCTACTAGGAGTCCATTTGCAATACATAAATATGTATTATACGTGATTTAACTACAATTTTACTTTCTCTCTCTCTCTAGTGTTCTTACAATGAGAATTATTTTATATGTACTCTCTTTTCCTTTTACTTTCTCTTTTCTTCTCCTTTATATCAAAATACAAAATGCACCACCATTCTCGCCCATAATGTTCATCCTGATTTGTATTCATTATCCATTAAAATGCTCTCCAATTTTTTTTACTTTCTCTTTTGTCCATGTTACATTGCGAATATTTTGCATAATGACTTTCTTTTTTTCTCTCTCTCTTACAAAATCCGCAACACTAATATCTCCAGATTTTTTTTTCATGTCTTTTTTTTTCTTGTTTAAATGGAGAAAGACAAGATTTTTTTTTAAAGCTGTGAGGGGATAGAGAAAAGAGAAAGGAGGTTTAAATAGGGTAAATTTTTTTCTAGTAAAGTACCCCACAAAACTGTGTTTAAATTATAGACAGATATATTTAGAATGATTTAACATGTATAGAAATTTTTACATTTCTATTATGCTAATAACCTTAAATAGATCTTCCCCCTCCTTTCTCTTTTGTCTTTTCTCCAATATATAAATGTGCACATTTAAATGTACATAAATTGACAAGAGTGTAAAAAAACTTTTAAAGGGTTATATAATATTATTTAACATTTTTTTTGGAGAAAGCTAGTAGAGTATGAGGATGAGAATGACTTTCTCTATTTTTTCCCACATAAAATTCTTTTTTTTACAGAGATTTTGCCCCACTTTTTTAAAAAAAGTTAAAAGCAATTCTCATGTACTCTCCATGTAATGTACATTGAGAGAAAGAGAGAGGAACAATTTAAATTATAAAAGGGGAAAGAAAATGGTGGCCCATGAGCTCATTTATTTATAGGTAATAATAACATTATTTTCTGGTACAGCCTGTGCTTTACTTGGAGAGAGAGAGACCATTTTACACAGTATTTTCATTAATTATCATCCTCCTCTGCATTTACTACAGAGAGAGAGAGTGGACACGAAGCATATGGGAATTGACGGCGGATATTAAATGGTTAACACGCTGAGCTCATAAAAGAGAAATGCAATGAGGTTAGACTATGGCCCCCCAATTTTTTTAACTTTCTCTTTTCATAAGACTCCTGGTTCATAATGGTAAATGTAACCTAAAGTGGTTTAAAAAATAAAAAGTCTCCCTCTCCCTCTCTCCATGTTGTACAATGTATACAGTCCACAGTGCAGTGCAGTGTAGGAGACACATAAAGAGGAGAAAATAGGGGGTAAGTAGAAAAGTTGATTTGTTTTTTTTTAAAAAAGTTAACGTACCATAAGAGAGACTTGAATGGCAGCCGACTGTGTTTTCTCAAAAGGTAATTTAGTAGCCAGTGAGCCATCCAACTTGATTTTATTTTTTTGTTTTTCATACTTCAAATCATAATTAACACTCACTTCATTCTCACCCAAATGACCACCATAAGTTCCTTGGTATGTTTTTCTGTACAATTTTTTAATTAGTTTAAAAAAATATATAATTAAAATATTAATTTTAAACTCACCCAAGAATTTTATGAATAAAATGAAGTCCAGCAGTAGAAAAATTAAATGTAGAAGATTGTGAAGTGATATTGACAAATGAATTGATATCATTGAAATCATTGTAGCCAAGATGAGCCAAAACAATTGTGGGTTTTTGAAAGCCCATTTGTATCCTAAAATAATGGGGAAAGTTTTAATATTGCAAGTGGTGAAAGCAGAGAGAGAGGATAATTACCGAGCATCATGGAGACCAGACACAATATTGAAATTAGTATCTAGAACAATGTTGACTTCTCTCTCATCTCCATTTTCATCATCCCTCAATCTCCTCCTGTTTGTCCGACTTTTGATCTTGGGATTGAAGAGTTGTACATGTAATTTATTATTGTCCCCCTCCCCCATTGAGTAATTAAATGTGGACTCCAACGACTCAAAATCATCCTCACCCCACTCACCCAATACTTTACCTTCTAATGAGTTCTCATCTCTCGTTAGCTAATTTTCAAAGGAAATATAAACAAAATATTTTATTCATTTTTAATGGAGGGAAAGACACAAGAGGGTTTTTTTATGCTTTCCAAATTCCACAAATTCCTCTTGTTCTCTTTATTGTCTACAGATTGTTTTTTTACGAGGTTAACACATTCCACAAATTCTTTGTGGAGAAAGGAGAAAGTCAATAGACCCAATTTGGTTTTTTTTAGTTTTTAAAAAATAAACAATTTTTCTTACACGTAAAGAAGACTTGAAAGTACAATTAGGAGGGCCATGTGATGCCACCATGTTGGCTGTAATGTCAGTTAGGGTTTCATCATATTTTGTAATCAAAACAAAATTTTGTTCTGTCTCAGGTAACTTTGTTCCCAATTTAATTGTTAGAGTCTCATCCTCATCATTTTGGGCAACAAATACTGAACCTCCGAGACTAAATTAAATAATAATTTTTTCAATAATTATTATTTAAATATTAATTAAAATACTAAAATAAATTAGAAACTCACCGACCGTCCTTGGTCTCAAAATAGAAGAGAGAGTCAATGAGAGAGAGATGGTCCAAGGTGGGGATTTGATTATGAAATTTCAGTTTTAAAAAGTTATCTTTTGGCAAAGGGCTAGATGAAAGGAGAATGTAGTACTGGAGAAAGTTTTCCAAAAAAGTTTAGATTAGTTTTTCTCTTTGTCTCTCCAGAAAAATGTGTCATTTTTTTCTGGCAGTTTAAGCCAAGGATTAGTCAAATTAATAGAAATGACAACAATAAAAAATTGTTTAATTTTATTTCTAGACATACTTGAGAGTTGAATTGTACATTAAATTCATTCCAGTCTTGCACACTCCAAGAGGACTTGACGTCAATAGACCCACTGGGAGTTTTACATGTCAACATGCCATTCTTTAATTGTAGTAGAGATGAGTCCAGTCTATTTATTTTACAATTGTATTTTATTTATAACAAAAAAGTCGATCAACCCAATTAAAAATGATTCTCTCCAAAAAAGTCAATCGAGACAAATTATTTTGTATGGCTTAAGAGTAAAAACTTAAATAGGTTAAATAATTAAGTTGGAACATTTGTCAATAAAAAGAAAATAGTTTTTTTTGCAAGTTGAGAGGGATGGACGAGAGAAAAGAGTTTGCCATAAAAAAAGCCGGGGAAAGTCGTTACAGTCCAATGGTTGGAAATAAATGCCTTGGAGAGAGAATGACTTTGACTGAGTCCTTTCTCAAGAGAGAGAAAGTACAGAGAGAGAGAGACTTACCCAAGGGAACCATCCAGTTTGAAGGAAGTGAAAGGAGTCATTGGTGTTTTACCCTCTGTCTCAATGTGAATGACGATAACTTGATCATCCTCCTCCTCCTCCCCGTCCCTCTCCTCAACCCCACTCAAAATGGATACTTGCCAATTTTCATAATTTTTGTTCAACGTCTCAACCTGTTGGAAGATCATTAGTCCCCACAAAAAAAATTTAATAGCTGACCATCACACTTTCTCCATCTCCATCTCCCAAAAATCTATACTACATATCTCATAGCATTTTATACGCGGTGAAAGTATTCTGAGTCATTGAAATAATATTAAATGAAAAAAATGATAAAATTATACAGGTGAAAGTCTCTAAAAGATGAGATGAAAGAATTTTTAAAAAATGATAATAATTTTTACCTTGACTTGTAACCTCTCAAATCGATTTTGTGGTAATTTGAGGAAAAAAGAAGCCGTCAACTTTTCATCTCTACCCCAGTCAATGTTCCCTGTTCCATTAAGCGTCTCTTCTGTCTTGCTCACAATTGCTGTCACATTACCTGCCACTTGTCGATTGAATGAGCTTGACACGGTTCCCCTTACCTGTCATTAAAAATCACTTGTCATTATCTTTCTCCCCTTTTTTAACTTTCTCTTTCTGTATTTTATATGGTTACTTGAGTAGGCCACTTATTTTCCATGACTGAGTCCACATCAATCTCAATCTCTTTCCCTCCACTTATGATGGTGATAAACGTATTCATAGCCTGAGAGTTTTCACTTTCTCCATATTTCCCTTTTATTTCCAAATCTCTGTGGGGTGTGAAATTTTTTTTTAATTTTTTTTAAATTAAATTAATTTTAGAAAAAAAAATGTTTTTTTTTAAAATTTTACCTCATCGTTTCAAAAGGAGAATTTAAATCAATATCAAATGAGCCAGGTCCAAGTAAAAGATTACTCTCAACTTTCCCCATCACATTATTCCCCAATTCAATGGCCACAGTGGACATTTTACTCGACTCACTGTGAGCGTATAAAATTTGGGCGTGTTGTTCCTCAAAATCTTCAAATGGAGTTCGGAGTTCTCCCCTCCCCTTAAAATAATCTGTCCGGTTTTCCCAAAAAGCTGTCACAGAGATCTGCAAATAGAAATTTAAATTTATTTTTTTTAATAATTAAAATATAAATTAAATATTTTATTTAAAATTAAAATAATACATGAGTCATGCCTCTTGATGTTGTTTTTTAAATGATGAGCCCATTATATTCAATCTTTTCTCATCTGAAGTGAGGTCAAGAGACCCTTCAAAATTTATGAGAATTGGGTCACTCAATTGTGGTAAATTGATTCTTGCCGTGGTTTTCTTTATGAGAAGTTCATTCTTGGAAAATAAAATACAGGTAAATTGGGTTAATTAGGACAGGTAAATTAATCAATTTTACCTGTAAACTTGTACTAAGTTCAGTATTATCTCCACTGTAGGCTATACTGAATGAACGTAAGGGTGATTGTTCTTCCATATCTACGTCATCTTCATTTTCATTTGGATCTGGTGACCTTGACCCCTTGTCATACTCAAATTTGATTTCTTTGGCCCATGGAATGGGGGAGTAAAAATGGAAAAGTTGACTGAAAGGAATTGTAATTGGTTCCGGTTTGATTTTTTCATCTTGACTTTCACCCTCCTCTTCGTCATCAATTTGTTCATTATCAGCTGCATCTTGTGTTAGAGCTTCTAGTAAAGATTTTTGATCTCCATATCTTACGATCAAGCCACCCTAAAGGAAATTTTTGTAGCCCGTATTTTTTTTTAATATTCAATTTATAAGCCTGAAAAATTAATGTGTACACACACACACACAGAGGGAGAAAGGTACACGCATCATTTTTATCGTTAGCATTTTTGGACTAGAAAATGTGTACTTTCTCTGGAGAAAGAGAGGGGGAATATTTTAGAAGGATTAGGACACAACTCGGCGAAGATTTGGAAGGGAGAAAACTATCTCTCCGACTTGTTTTCCTTCACAGAGCCAAATCCATCGCATTAGTTTTGACAGATATTGATGTGTATAAGGCTAGAATATTAAAGAAGGAATGGAGGAGCTCCACATACAGACACACACAAAATCATCTTCATCTTCCTTCCGGCCTCCAAAAGAAGAGAAAAAAAATAATAATAAAAAGATGTCCAGTTAAGAAAATAGCCACAAGAGGGAGAGAAAGTTTTTGGTAAAAAACCCGCATGGGAGCACCAGCTAATGAATCAAGGAGAAAGTGAGGGTAAAAAAAAAGACAATGAAGAAATTGGAGAAAGTTGGCTTTATATACCTTTTTTGTAGCGAAAGAAAGAAAGAAAGGAAAAAAAGAGAAAGTCTAGAGGGAAATCAAATGAAAGAAAAGTGAAGATGATGAAGAAAATGGGACACGTTATACCTCATTCCAATCAGAGCCAGATCGCCACCTTGTGTTGACACCAACATTGTACAAGTCATTTTCCGGGAGAATAGCCGGGTTGAGGTTGATTTCCAACTCGATTAGTCCCGGGTAAGGAGTTGTGACCGTTATTTTCTCATTGAAACGAAACACATTCTGTGTACAAGACAACAAAAGAAAAATAAATTAGAGGGAGAAAATCAAAAACAAAATGGCACTTAATGATTTAAGTACTCTACTAAAAAGAAAAGAAAGGGAGTAAAAGTGACATGTTAAAGATATGAAAAGAAGGGGAGAGAAAGTAGAGCAAAAAAAAAGACTTACGAGTAAATGTAAGTCAGCCAAAACATTGATAGGGCCTTCACGTAAAAGGAGAGAAAGGCCCAGATTGAATTTCTCTTCTCGTATTGCAAAATGGATCGTGCTACGGATGGTGGGGTAGATTGCAATGTCCATCTCAACTTGAGCATTCATAATAGTAGCCAGTACAACCTCTTCATCCACTTCTGACTTTTCTCCCTCCACCTTGTAGCCCACCTGATCTCCACCAGAAAAGAGAAAGAGAAAGATTCAGTCCACATAAAAAAAATGAGGAGAAAGTACAAGGGGAGGGTCTTAAATACTCTCAAGTATTTAATATGAAACAAACTCCCCGCTTGCCTCCTTACAACACTTTGTAGTCTTTCCCTCAAGACCACTCAAATTCATTCATTATAGTGATTTCACGGCTAATTTCACCCCACAAAAAGTATGACTTTCCCTAGCTATGAATTCCCCCTTCTAAGTAGCTCGTTAAGTCTGGCCCCTCTTTTAACACAAACACAAAACGCACATCATTATTACATTCCTCTGATTTTCTCATCTCCCTCCACTTTCTCCATTATATTAAAACTTTGTCTGGCTAGGCTTTGAAGGGAGAGGGAGGAGGGGAGGGGAGAAATAATTACCTGGGCATACATCCACATGTCCATGTTTTCATCATCTAATAATTCTAGCCCCACACTCTCTTTAAACTCTTGAAACTACATCCATTAAACTCAAATTTAACTGTCCCTCCAGTCAATCCTCCAACCCAGTCAACTTGTAGTCATCCATGTGTAAAATTCACATAAAACATCTTCCCCCTCAACCTCAGTCTCAGCCATCAAGGCTATTATTCTCACAAAAACCTTTTTTTTTTCCTTTCCCCCCATCTCTCTCTTTGTACACTTTCACTAGTCAGAAAAAGGTTCAAAGGAAAGAGAGGAAATTGGGTCGTAAAAAATCAAACTGTACCTTATATTTTTTTTTTATTTCCATTTTAACCTCATGAAAAAGGAGGGAAAACTACAAAAGTGAAAGTGGAGTACGTGCATACTACCAAAAACTACTATTGTAGAAGGAAAGAGAAAGAAATCTTTTTTAATTTCCCATTTTCCAACTAATTGACATGTAGGCGTAGTCTAATTCAAGTCTTTTTTTTGTGTTGTAAGACTTTCTCTTTTTCTTAATGCAGAAAAGATTCATTTGATTAAATATAATGAAAAAAGTAAAGACTAAAAAAAAACTTAATGATTTTTTTACCTGTCGATCATTGATCCAGATGACAGCTTGACTATAAATAGATTCTTCTTGTTCAAAATCATTTTTAAAATTGAAGCCCAATTTTTTTAAGTCTTCTAGTGGGGTCGTCAAGTCCAAACGAATTTCGTACATGTTGAAAGACTCAATCACCCATTCACATTTTACATTTAGTCCTTCTTCATTTAATTCTAATTTGAGCTCTGCCTGTATATAAACGAGACAACAAATTAATTAATTATAATACAAAATTTGGAGATTTTAAAATTATTTATTAATTTAAATTTTTAAAAAAAAAATTGGGATGGCTCACCTGAGTACTATCAATTTTGACCAAAGAATTAAAATTTTTGAGAGGCATCCATGGACTAGTAAGACTAAAATGAATTGTGAATTCTTCCCATCCATTCCACTCAAATCCAGACTCCATCCCAATGACCACTTGAGGCCATCCTAATTGACCTGAGAGTCTCCAACTGTCACCCAAAGCATAACTGAGACTGGCAAATATTTTATCATAATTTGGATCCGACGTTGTTATATCAAAACCAAGAGAACCGTCTTCTTCAAATCTTGGGGTTCCTTCACAGAAAAAAAAATTGAAATAAAATAATAATTAAATTTTAAACATGGAGAAAGCAAATGGGTAAATAAATACTAATAGAAAATAAAGGGAGGGAGGGAGATGGAGTAATTTGATGGTTGGAGTTGTCTCCTTTTCTCACTCTAATTAGATAATACTCTATCACTGTATTATTCATTCCCATTCCCAGTCTCAAGGATCATGACAACAATAATCGTAACAGTTTAGCCTCAATAGACTTTCTCCCAGTCTTCCAGTCTCAAAAACTAAGGCCCGGCCTCCCCCCTTTTTTCGGGACAAGACAAGAAAGGTAAAGTGCTCTTTTTTACTTTCTCCTTCCAAACAGCCAACGTCTTGAGAGAGAGAGGAGAGGAGAAAGTGAGCGAGAAGGGAGCCATTGAACAAAGTCATAATAATTCAGTTAATAGAGATTGTACAGTAAAAGAGGCCATGTAGAGTAAAGTTAGTTGGTCGTTGTATTGTGCGGAGGGTTGTAATGGTTGTCTAATAGGATGGCGGATGGAGAAGAGAGAGAGAAAGGAGAAGAGAAAGTTTAAGAGGATGTATACATTATACACCAAATATAAAATGGCTCTACGTACCCGTGATGGTAAGGGAATACTGAAGAGTCTCCGAGTACAAGCCTGCCACAGCAAGAATGTCCTTGTCCTCCTGATGACCCACTTGAACTTGCAAGTTCATGTTCTGATAGCCCACAAATGGCGTCTTAATATGAACCTCTGCTCGACTAGACAATATTTCATCAAGGTTGCGTGGCAGTTGCCAATGAGATCCCACGCTAATTTCCTTCTCATCCCCCAACTGGTAAATTTTGTACAGTGTACATGGTTCACAAAAAAAAGAATGGAGTATTAGTGTGGTAGTTGGACACAAGCACCACACGCTTGGTTAATTTCCTAAGAAACCATTCAATGTGGCTCTTGGGGCTCATAACTCTAGCCACCAAGATGCTCACTTGATTACATTTCTAAGAGGAGAAAGTAGAGGAGAAAAAAACAAAGTTTGTACACACAAAAAATAAAGAGAAAGCCCAACTCAATGTTGGGTCTCTTGCATTTAAAAGTATTCTATTATAAAAAAAATTTAAACTAAAAGTTACAATTTCTATTCTATGGAGTAGAAAATGTCTCTCTTTTTGGGACTTTCTCCCGTTTTTTAGAATGGGGAGATGGAGAAAGGAAAATACCTGGAGATCGATGTCAGTTTTTATATGCAGGGGATGATGTTGCGTGTGAAGCATGCTGAGTCGTACAGCCTCCCAGTTTGTCATTGTACTAGTCAAGTTGGCTTTGAGAGAGAAAGTAAAAGATTTTGTGGGGGAACTTTTGACTTTTTCAACAATTTTGTCTTCATCACCATCTTCATCTTCATCTTGAGTGTCTTGATCAATGTCATCATCTTCATTAGTCTCATCTTGGTGATTATTATTGTCAGTCTCCTCATTATTCACGAGTTCTTTTAGGCTGGACAAAACTGAACCGCCTATTCTCTCTTTTTCACCCCACAATCCGTCAAAATTTATTAGATAATTTTCATCACTTATCTTGTCAATTCTACGGGAAAGAAAACACACACAGGAGAAAGCATATCAAATTCCTTTAGTTTTTTTTATATAAAAAAATTATTATCATGACTTTCCCTACATTATTATACAGTTTCAACTGGAAATGTACAAATACACAAGTGCATTATTCATTGAGAAAGGAGATTGAGAGAAAATAAAATGTAAAAAAAGGGAAAGTATATTTTAAAATTTAAATATCATGCATAGACAATGCCCAAACATTTCTACACTCGAAACTCCACTTTCACTTTTCCTTCAGCTTCCATTTTTTATTTTCTCTTCTTTTTCTTACAATGATAAGGATAAAAAAAATAAAGCTGGAGCTGGAGCTAGAGCTGGGAGAGTGAAAGTATTGGTTTATTTTTTTCGCTTTCTTTTGTATCTCATTTTAAAATCCTGTTGAATCCTTAAAAGGAGGAGGAGCATTATAATTTCAATTTTTATGATTCATCTTATTCTGGTGACATGTTACTTTCTCCCAACTTTCTGTAATGTAGTGTGGGGATATTTTGAGGTAAAAAAATAAAACAATCTCAAAATTATGTTCCTCATTTCTCCCCATGTTAACATTTTCTCTTGTCTATGTAATGTGTTATTGTATAAAGGTTAAGAGAAAGTGTTCCTGTGGTAGACATTAGACAAAGGCTATTGTATACCGATTAGGGGGGGGGGGTTATAAAATATGACTTTCTCCATTCCTCTCTCTCTCTCTGTATATTGTACACTACCCGGGTTTGGAAGGTGTAGAGGATTAAAATGGGGAAAGATTCAGGCTGAGAATTTTGGTTTTTGTCTGAAGACTACCCAGTCTTTCTCCATGGCTTCTCCTATGGAGAAAGTAAAGATTGAAATGAGAACAAGAGGAATGGCTTGTTGTGTGGGAGAGTTATCCATCGGGAATTTAGTTGTAATTTGTTTGTATTTAGGCACTTTCTCCATGTGCTCCTACTCTCAAACAAGGCACAAGGCACAAAACAAAGAGAAAGGAGAAAGTGGAGGGGGGGCTTGATGATGAGTATGAGAAAGGAAATAGTATGGAAAATAATAATTTTGAAGCTCTTCCATCTCCCCATCTTTCTCCATATTTCTACAGTGAAAACTGTGTTGGGTATACTAATCTAGAGAAAAGAGAAAGAGAGAGAAAGGTTTTGCCTACCTGACAGCCAAAGAGGCATTTTTGATGGAAGAGAATGGTGTTGCAAAATGTACAAGAGCTTTAAAGGCATCCGTCTCTCCTTGTAGTGGAGAAAGTTGAGCATTAACATGCAAATGATTCTCGTCGTCCCACTTGAATGTTCCCGTCACAACTTGGCTCTCATCATCTGCAACATGAAACGGCAATTTAACGACGCCTTTTCTCCATAGCTTTCTCCATTCTAATACTCTACATTCTACATTTTGTCTAGTCATGTCCTAGAGATATCCATCCATCCACAAATTGTACATTAAGCTACATTTATTTACCATTATATCCAAACTTTCTCCTCCCCTTCTTCTTGTTTTTTTCAACAACAACAAAAACTTGTTCATGTTTTTTTGTTCTTTTCAAAACAGACACAAGAGAGAGAGAGAGAGAGAAAGTTGACTGTTACCTTTGTTGTGAGTGTAGTGTCCTCCAATAAGTAACTGACGGCCAGGATAAGTTAGAAGGAGTTCAGTGCGTTGGAATTCCTTGCGGGACAAGTCGATGAAGAAGTCGACAAGAAATTGTTTAGTGTTGTCTCTCCTCGCATCCCATTTGTACTCTAGTGTGAATAACTCCATCCCATTTTGGTTCGTTGAACGAACACTCATGTCCAGATTGGCCAACTTCCTATAACAAAATACATTTTATCTTTTTCTTCCTCCTCCATGTGTACAACTATGGGCTGGACACATGACTTGATTATTTATCCACCTTTAATGAACTTTTAAATCTGAGACGGAAGAAATTATCAAGATTTATAAGGAACGTTTATTACAACTAAAAACCATCATTAACAAATTCATGTCCTACATTTTCAACCCAGACAATTTTCTCTGTCTTATTTTGTTTCATATGAACAACGTAAAAACACACACGTGGTGGTGGTGACTTTCACCTTATGGCTACACGGCAACAAAACTTTGTAAACTTCACATCTCTCTCGCTTTCTCCATGTGTATGTTACTCTATTAGAAAGTCTATCTTTGTATCCGGGAGACAACGGAGGTCGCCAAGGAAGTGGGGAGGAGGATGCAGATTGAAAATATGTTAACATGCATATGGCTGACTTTCTCTACACAACAAAATCCAGGGGATGGATTGCATAAGAGAGAGAGTTGGATTCAGCGCTTTCAGCTGGAGGCCTTTGAATGTATTAGACATACTCTCACTCTATTTCTTTGTGTATGGAGAGAGAGGAGAGGGGGGGGGATAAACAAGGAAAGCGTGAAAGGGGGGAAACTTTGTAAAAGGTTTGTCTATATCAAGTCCCGGTTTCTCTCTCTCTCTCTTGTCATGGACACAGAGAGACAGAGATCAATATAAATGTAAGACGTACACAAAGAAACAGAGGGGAGGCCCAAAAAAAGAAGCCGCCATGGTAAAGGGAGAAAGCGAGAGAGAAAAACTAAGCCTCACAGTTAAGACTGAAAAATTAGTCATTCATCATCCAAAAATGTACTCAAGGCATATCAAATTTAAGTAATTGGCAAAGACTTACGAGCCAAAATCTGTCTTGATGACGCAGTGAAAGCCCGTGTCCGTCTCCACTTCTCCCGTCACCAGGTAAATGTCGAGTCCTTGTTGAACACTCCCGTACACTCGATGTCTTTTCCCCTTCATCGTTGAACTGTGTCCCAACTCTATCCCATTTATTCGACTTGCATATTCCGTCTGTCATTTTATATTCTCAATTTTACTTTCCCCAATTTTTATTTAAAATTTTTGTCATTTCTCTTTGTACTTACACCCAATTTCAATTTAGTCTCCTTGTCCTCTTGATGTACTAAATGTACAGTTAATTTTAAGGGGTCTGTCGATTTTGTTTGAATGGCCAATTCAAAAAATTTATTTATATTATTCCGCTTTCCCTTGTCACTATAGTCCAACTCGATAGTCACCTTGTTTTCTCCAAACCAATCCACGCTGAATTTTGACTAGAGAAAGTACAGAAAATAATTGGAAAAAAATAAAATGTTTTTTAAATAAAGAGACAGTCTTGACTTTCTCTATTGTGCAGTGTATTCCTACAGGTAAATTTATATTTTGTAAACTTTCATCACAAAATACTAATCAATAGATGTATGTGTATAAATGATGGGGATGGTGATAGGGGTAGTACATAAAATAAAACAAGGAAAATTTAATTGAAGTTTCATCTACATTGTGGTGAAAGCATCTACTGTTTCATTGTTATTACATTTAGTGTAGTACAAGAGGGGAAATGTGTTGTTGGGTGAAAGTACTCATATAAAGACATTAGAGTCTAGAGTGAAGGGAGAGGAGAGAAAGCACATCATTATGATGGTGATGATGAGAAAGAGAGTCAAGTGGTGATAATGTTGATGTGATTTTGTGTGTAGTTAAAAAAAAGAGAAAGTGAGGAGAAAATGCACACGTACCTCATAGACACGATAAGTCGTCTCTTGGACTCCAAGTGTCAAATGTAGAGGGTGGTGATGATTGGGGAGTGTAATATTCCATCCAATTTCCAGGAACGCCAAAACCCCTGGTGCTCTTTTCAATGATAATGAAGTTTGCAAATTTTTCCCTGTGTGTGTGTGTAGAAAAATGAGTTTGCTTTCTTCACTTCATGCTTCACTGCCTCTTTGCGACCGTAGCCTCTCTCTCTCTCTCTTCGTAAAGAGAAAAGAAAAAAAAAGATGAGAGAAAGGAGAGGGAAGCGAGAACATGGAATCAACTCTTGGAGGATTCTATTCTCTTTTTTTTAGTTGACTTAACCCAAAGTTCCCCGCTTTTTTTGGCTTCTCTCTCTGTCTCTCTGTCTCTCGCTTTCTCTTTTCTCTCCACAAATTTTTTTTTCTACGAATATACATTCACACAGAAAAATTGTTGAGAAAAAAAAACTAAGGCTCAAGATCAAGATTACCCTTCAACCTGTATTCTGAGAGTGAAAGTAAAAAAGATGAGAAAAAAAGAAAGCTCTAACATAAAAGAAAGCGCACACACACACAATAGTGGTTTCTATTTAGAATAAAAATGGTTTAATATATGGAGAAAAAAGAAGAAAGTGATCGTGCCTGGAGCGTATTTGAGGTTAATTGTAGAGTCACAAGATTTCCCGTGTGCATTTAGACTGGCGTCAAAACCCCAATCCCAATTTTGTGAAGGTGCGGTAACTTGTAAAGAACATTTTAGACGAGTTGCCTCATGCGTTCTCTCATAAATAGCACCATGTACTATCCTCATTGCCTTTCGATCCGACCATGATGGCCCTTTTCCTTGACGAAGTTCTACTTGATTTTCAAATCCATTTTCATTTTTCTGTACATTTTACACACAGAAAAATTAACTTTATTTTAATGAAGAATTAATTTTATTTTTTACTTGATATTTCCAAGAAATGTCCAAATTATAGTCAGGTATTTCTGACATTTCTAAATTGAGGGAGAGATCTAAAAAACTTGTGGAGCCAGGTTGATTGTTCATGGCTGACTTCCATTTTATCGTCTCCATTCTCGTCCCTTGTTTTCTATACTCGGCATCACACACTAAAGTCATTGACGTTTGATTCCGGGACCCCCGAATTTCTACAATATGTTTTTGACCTTTCCATACTAATGTTCCCTTCCCATCAAATGACATCCCGCCTGTTGTGTGGTCACTGAGTTGTATTTCACCTGTTCATTAAATTTTTAATATTATTTTTCTATTTTTTTTTCTTCCTTATCTCTAAATTCGGGAAATGGAGAAAGTGGGGGCCACTTTACTTTGACCGTCAATGATCTTGTTGGAATTGTAGTTGAGAAGTGTGGCCAAGCGTAAAATCCGCTTTCCTTCATCCTCCATCTTGCCCACATCAAAGGAATGGAGAGTGTGTAGTCGTGGGTTACCAGACTCTCTTGATTTTACCAAAATTTCCACTCGACCTCTTGAGACATCCTTCGCCAATTGTCCTTTTTTAGAAAAACAAGGATTACTTAAATATAACATAATGGTCTTTGTAGTATAAAACACATTTTAATGATGAGATTAAATTTTGTAGATTAAATTCAAACTAATGTACAATCCATGTTTTGTGCTTTCTCCTCAATGGATCTTTCATGTTTGAATTTTAACACTAAACACTTTAATTAGATAATTAAGTTAATTTTTAAGACAATTCTCAAGATTTTTACCAGAAGCATCAATTGTGTCTTGTGGTAAAGTCAGATTAAAGAGAAAGTCTTGATTTTCCTTGTCCAGATTAAATTTTAAACCAAAAACTTGAGTGTCTTTCACTTGAGTCCCGGCCCCTTTTGTCACAGTCTCGTACGAGCCAGTTAGTTTGGCTTGTTTCTAAAAAATTAGTTTCATTTTTTTTAATTTTAAATTAAATTCATTTAATTTAAAATGACAATTTTTTAAATTAACCTACATCATCATTATCCCATTCATATTTGATGCGTGTATTCATTAAATCAGGGCGTGCTTTCTCCAATGTTAAACTAATGTGAGAGGGTCCATTTAAGGGAAAGTAGGGAGATAATTGATCATCAATTTCACTCGTTGGACTTAAACTAAAGTAAGATGAGCCACATAATTTTAAGCCAATCAAATCTCCCATTAAATTATTTGTACACGTGGACTTTCTCCCTCCTGTAGGAATTTTCCCAATTTTCTTATAGTCCTTCCCCTGCTTGAATAACAACTCTGAACTGAAAGAGAAAGTTAAAGCAAAATTTTTTTTCATATTTCACCAAAACATTTTTTCAATTTCAATTTTTACAAATAATCCTTTAGTTGATAAAAAATGATAAATTATACCAAATTTTTAATGTCAAAAAATTGTATTCCAATTTAAATCATGAAAAGAAAAGTGGAGAAAGTAAAAAGTAAAAAAGGAGGAATGACTTATTGTTAGTAAGATTGATAAGAAAGACAAGAAAAAAGTTTGTAGAGTTGTAAAGCTCATGTTTTTCATGTGCGATATCAAGAGAAAATGTAAAGAGAGAGAGAGAAAGTGGAGGAGAAAGTGTACCTATAGTCAAGGATGTCAAGTTGAGACTGAGGTATTCCAAATTCAGCATTCATCAGTTTTGATGCTTTCACATGAAGACTGCCCTCGACGGCAGCTGAAGTCCGGATGTGAGCTCGAACTTTGATGCCTGTCTGAATGTCGAAGACACCAAGAGTCATCCCTCCCGTCACCGTCACCAGAGCGCTGTCCATATAGAGACAAGTTAACTCAGTTATTCCCCCTTATAAACTATGTAACCCTTTTCCCCACACATAAAATTCTCAAGCTTTCTCTTCACTCTTGCAATAGGAGAGAGACAGAGGATGGATGAATTCAGTCATGATCATCCAACGCAACATATGCACAAAGATGAACACGCCAGATAGAGAAGAAAAAAAGGAAGGATGTGGAGAAAGAGAGAGAAATGGTTGTAAAAAAAAGAAAGTAGAGAGAGAGAGAAAGGTGTCATACCTTGGTTGTAACTTTCCTTTGAGTTTCAATTCAGAATTGGCACGGAACTTCCCAGCATCTATCATACTCATGGCTTCCATTCTGAGAATAGACGAAGCCTGAGCACTTAAATTTAGAGGAAATCCAGCTCCGGTAGGAATGATATATGACGAATCCAATAGCATCGTCGACTTTTGCCAATTTGTATCCTATTATTTATTGAGGAGAATCCGATGGCATCAAAACCTCTACAAACTCAACCTTCCCCTTCATTCCACTTGACCTACACACTCCCTCCCATACATACACACTCAAAAAGTGTCTATACGTCCATACATATAACTTTCCCCCCTTTACTTTCTATCAAAAACTTTTTTTTTGACTTTCCAGCTAATGTCTCCACTCAAATTTTTTGGTGTTAAACCAAACCAGAGAGAGAGAAAGTGAAAGAAGGAGAAGGTTTATTTTTTTATAGGGACAAAAAAGTCACAATATACAATTTCATAATAGAAATGAGACCCCAAAAAATCTCTTAGCCATCCCCCCACACACATGCCTCACCTCACCGGAGGCTAAATGATAAGATAACCTGTCCATCAGGATGACATTCAGCTCCTCGCCTCGTCTGTTAACGATGTGTGCTGAAGCGTCTAATCCTTATTCTTTTATTATTCTCTCGCCTCACCACATCCACATTCCTCCACTCTGTACATGTGTACATGTGTGTGTATAAACAAGGACAAGAAGGAGGGGGAGGGGGATGGCTTTGACAACATGTTAAAGTTACAACATAATAATAATAGAGATTACTAACCTTCTCTCCTAATCGCTTCAAGTACTCGAATGGATTCAAAGACTCGAGAAATTCAGACTGCTCTCCTACGCCGACTTTCCGCCCGAACAGGATCTCATTTCCGAAACTTTTCAATGACAACGAGGCCTGGGAGGGATCATATAGAAATAAGAGTTTGAGGGGTAAGAGCAAAGGGGGGGGAGAAGGTAGATAGCATCATTTTAGTCTCTCTCACAAGGAAATCTACATTTTATAGAAAAAGGGAGAGGTAGGGAAAGGAGAAAGTCATAGGCGTATAAAAGTACAGGTGGGTAGTTGGGTCCTGTGATCCACATGCTGATCATACTCATCAAATATGCATGGTAAAGGAGGACATGGACCATGTATGAGCTTAAATGTCGTTTAAATCTAATCTATGTACGAGGATGTGGCTGAGAAGGTCTACATAGAAAAAATGGAGAGAGAGAGAGAGGGGGGGACTATTATCCTAGATAAATGTAAATTGAGAGAAACTCACGACTGGATCAGAGTAGTATCTTCGCATAGCATCGTACTCCAAGGATAATGTCCGCAGTTTACGTTTACTCGGCACAGCCCGCTTCTCACGGAAAGATGAGACAATGTTGTACAATTCCTTACTCCTCAATTTCCCATTAGGACCAAAAATCGATTCCACGTACTGCTCCAAACTTTCTACCCGTACTGTGGCCTACTCTCCCCGTCCATGGATTTATTTACAAGAGAGAGAGAGAGAGAAAGGTAGACAAAAGTGTTCAATCATAGACATGTACAACAAGACCACCCCATGTTGTTGACAACAAGTCCAATTTACATTACTTTTCATGGGTAAAATATTTTATACTAGAATATTCAATCCAGTTTCTCGAGGGGGGGACAAACACAACTTTCTCCAATGTTATTTTAAATGGAGAAAGATGTGACGGATTTTTTTTACAAGTATAAAATTATTTTTTTGTCATATTCATTTTTATATTTTATTACCTCAAAAACGTTGATGGATTCTCCAAACAAGTCCACTGTTAAATTTATAGAGGCACTCCGTGGAATGTAAGATTTCTCAGAGTAAATTATATTACTGTCCATTCCAATCCCTTTGACAAAAATAAATAATTTCTCTTTTTACTTTCTCTCTCAAAAAATTTTTTATATCAATCCCCCACCTCTTTTTCTTTTTTTTTAAATAAAATGTTTACCAAAATTGAAATCATCGTAGAATGTTGACAACTCAAAATTACGAGAAAATTTTCTCACATCCGTTGAAAATCTTTTTACTAAATTTTCATCTGCTAACAATCCCTGTAATTCTGCCTTACTTGGCAGGGCAGTCTCCTGGAGATTTTTTAGGTAGGAGAAAATGAATGAACCAACTGGAATTTAATTACAAATTAAAATCATTTAAATTATTTTCCAAATTACTATTATTATTATTTAAATTACCTTGATTAACTTGCTCAATTAATAAAGAATGTTTAATAAAACGGATTGTAGCATAAGAGGGGCATCTCATTATGGCTATAAACGCGGCAATCCGAAGTTCAGAATCTTCTCTTTGATTGACAAATATTTTTCTCACTGTTTTCATGTCTGTGCCACATGGGAGGCGTCTAAAATAAAAATTTAAAAATAAAAGGAATAAAATTTGAAACGAAATTTAAAAAATAAAATGAAGACTTATATTTTTTACCTATGAGCCTCAATAGCCGCTAGTCGAATTTCAATGTGGTCATTAAAATTGATGCATGTGTCAAGTGCTTGGTTAATTCCAGGGGAGTGGATTCCAAAATTTCCAATTCCTTTCAGGTACATGAGAATCTGTAAATCAAGATGAGAACAGGTGCTCCATAATCATCATTACATTATACAGATTGCCAATTTAAATTGCAAAAAACTGCAGAAAATATATTTCACCTGCTCAACATCCTTGGGTTTTTTGGCAATGCATTTGGTAGCATTAAAATATTTGTCATAGAGTTGACTCAGAGTAAAAATGGGATGATGACGAGAGCATTGAGGCTGATTTTTACAGAAAGAGTGGGCCAGAGAGGAAAAAGAGAGAAGAATTTGGGGATACGTGTCTCTAGCCTTGAGAATAAAGACAGCAGATTGCATGAGGGACAAGTCCGGTTTGGGAATGTAGGTGAGAGATGTAATCCAAGATTTGATGGTGGAGGGCGGGGCCTCTTTCTTGAGAATTCGATCCTTAATTACCTCTATAGAGGCAGCCGTTCCTACTGCCTCTAAAGCGTCATCAAAGGGAACTCTGCATGAGTAAAAATGATTAAAAAGAAATTTCTCTCCCACTTTCTCCATTCATTCCTATATTTTTTTCTTCAGTGTACAAGAAAAAAAAAAGAGAAAGCACATCTACCTGTTCCCCTGACAAATCTCAGTGGCCTCTTTAGCTAGACTCATCATATCAGTGGACGAAATGCCTCGAAGGGTATGAACCAACGAGTCAAAGAGTTGTCCCGACATTTGCTTCACTTGATCCTAATAGAATAGAGAGAAAATGAGAGAGAGAGAGAAAGTGCAGTGTAATTCCCCATATGTCAGTCCTTTAGTTGAAATTTATCTATGAATATATAACATGAAAAGCGGGATAGATGGTTCCCTACTTTTTCAACTTTTTTTTAAGCTTTCTTCACTTTCCCTCTTCCTCTTAGAGAGAGAGAGAGTGGGGTAAAACAGCTTTTCTGTCTCATGAAAAATGTAGCGTGTACCTTAACGGAAGCGCAGAAGTCGGCCAAAGCTTTTTTTGCGGTCTGAAAGTCATTACGAGTTGGAGGAAGGTGGTAGTCATTTTGAAAGAGTAATGAATCCCTCCTGGAGATCTTCTCCAGAGTTTTACTAATTACTTGCACCATTCTTGATGGTAAAGAAGCCGTTGTCGTTACACTGAAACTTCTCGTTTTATCCTCTTCATCTTCCTCAACAGCTGCTGTTTCTGCTTGTGCAGCGGCAGCCAAAACTGATGAGGTGGCATTGAATTCAATCATTTTTGGGACAAAAATGGGTTTGTGCACTGAGATGAGGTCAAGTTTTTGTACAATATTTGTCACTGCCCCAGCCACTCCACGTGACAAAGATTTTAAACGATGACTTTCTCTACACTCAACCCCCGATACAAGATTTCGATCCACTACTTGCTCACATTCACTCCATGAAGAGACCGCCGGCATGGATTGGTGGAGCTGGAGAAAAAATTGAGAAAAATTGGGAAAATCTATACATGATAAAAATTTGTTGGGTTTTTTACCGTTCCAAAATTGTAGGGGACTCCTTGGACGGATGAATAGACTCCAAATCTGTCACCACATGAGCCAATATTTTTATGACGGAGGAGGGTAAGACTACTGGACGTGGCTTCACCCAATGTGTACTCCACTTTACAGTGGCCATGAACATCATCCTATAGTGTTATTATTTTATATTCAATTCTTTTTCATTTCTTTCTACTCTCTCTCTCTCTCTCTCTCTCTCTTTATATTTTGCATCCTTTTTTGTGTAAGTCCTCAGGCTCTTTAGGACCCACCTTCATTTTTTTTCTCCCTCTATTTATCCTTGCCTCATTTTGTAAAGGAAAACTAATTTAAGAGATCTTTTTCATGCTTTATTCTATATCACTTATCATAACAAAACGGATGAAATTATTTTTGTGAGAAGGAGAAAGGCAAGAGGGAAATAATGTTTTGGACAAACATGAAAAAAATTGCTTGGATTTTTTTATCCATTGAATACGTTACAAGGATTATAAAAAATGTTTATCATTTAAACAGTAAATTACTTACAATCTCACATCCACTGAGGGATGTCCTGTACTCTCATCAAATTTTGGGGTTATTTTAGTTTTTGTGAGCGTGGAAATAAATAAATTTACCTTCCTGGTTTTTTTTGTTGATATTCAAAGATTTTGGAAATTTTAATTAAAAATAAAACTAGCTAAAAAATAACTTGAGGTACAATTTTTTAAACTAGAGTTAAATTTTAATAATAATTAAATAATAAAAATCAATTTTTTTTTATTTAAAAAATATTAGCTCTGACAAGAAGAATGTGCTCTTGATTGATGAATCACTTTTTTAGGATCTTCATAATTAGATTCTTTTTATCTTGGAAAGATTAAAAAGAGAAAACATTTCCCTTGCTTTTGCATTGTACATAGAAATAGAGATTCCCTTTCTCATTTTTTGTATTCCTGACATAGAAATCTGTAGTAGTTTTATGTACAAAGAAGAAGAGATGAGAGATATTTGTAAGTTATTCGTCTGTAAAGAATTGACTATTTTTGGCTAAAAAAGAAATGTTTATAGGCTATACATAAAAAGAAATATTCTCAATTTTGTGCATAGAAAATCGCTTCACATTCAATAGACTTAGGGAGGAAGCGAAAGAAATGTTGCAAAAAAGATGGGGATGGGGGGTTATGTATATTGTAATTGAATATTGAATAAGGTGTGGATTGAATAGAGGGTGACCATGAGAATTGTAAAATAATGTATCTCTCCTTTTTTATATTACAAACATACAAAGAGAGAGAAAGAGAAAGAGATGAGCATGAAAATGTATGAAAAGAGAAAGTTTTTTTGTAAAGAAGAAGAAGATGCAACAACTGACCTCTTCTCCCTTATGCTCCAAATCTAATCTCTTCATTGTGTTCTGAAAGGCGGACAAAAGACCTCTTTTGATATTCAGAGCTGATGTAGAGTCGGCTGGATGCGGACACATCTCTTCAATCACTCCGTCTGCATAGGAAAATCTACAGAGAAGGGAGAGAGATCCCATGCATAAAACACAGAAAAAAAGGGATAGACAGTCACAATCCACATTTTTTTACACGGAGGGAGACACGAGAGAGAGAGGCAGGCAAGAGAAAGTGTGAGAGAGAAAGCAAGTAAATCGTACTCAAGGGTCGTCTCTTCAGAATCTTTTAAAGCCAAGTCAACCCTCTCTCTCTCACTTTCTCTCTGTCTCTCTCTCACTTTCTCTACACATGTATTTCATAGGGAGAGAAAAAAAAGTGTCTCTTGAATCCTTATAGAATATAAACATACAAACTACTCTAGGCTACATAATTCTGTTTGGACAAGAGAGAGAGAGAGAGGAATGGTCAAATTCTATCTCTCTCTAGAGTCTCTAAAATTCTCTCTCTCTCTCTGTAGTAAAGTTAAACCCTTGTTATATTTTATATACCGGAGCGGGAACTCTTCCAAAGATTTTGCCAAAGTGAGGGAAAGTCCAGGTCTTGAGTTTGTGTTTAGTTTGGAGAAAGTGTCAACTTGGTCATCACCTCCACGATGAGACTCCCATAATTGAACGTCAGTCATCTAAATCAACATTTTTTTTAATTAGTAAAACAACACAACTTGTACGCATTTCTACGCATGTTGACAGTTGACAGTTGACAATTTTATTGGAATTTTTGATGTGGAACAGAATTGGACAACTCACAAATAAGATTGCGTCACATGGTGAGATGAATTTGATGGTCACTTGTGAGTCCAAATGGATGCCAGACTGTTCAGTGGGACCCCCGTCAATTTTTGTTGTACCATTGATGACATAGCCATAGACATAGACATGATCTTCCTTGTAATGGAATTTTTGTCTGTCACCTCCTCCTATCAACCAAGTCAGATGTCAAACACGTGTTAACTTTATGATGGTCATCCCTCCATTTTTTTTATATTAAACAAAGTTTACTTCATAAAAATTTCTATTTTTTGTGTGACCATTTCTATTTTGAGTCACAAAAAATGTGAAAAATTGACAGTGTACGATTGACAGTGGCTAATTAAAAAAATATTTTTTTGTGTTTTCTATTAAAGAATAATAAAAAAGATAAAAGGAAAAAAATAATTCAAAAGAAAATAAATGGAATTTTTATCTACTTTATTAGATATTAAGTGAATAAGATAAAAATTTGAGTCTCTCACCACTCAGACATTTAGCTGGTCCACATATTGTATTTTTCCGGAGAGGACCTTTAGCAAATGAAAATATTGAGTCATTGTAAAAAGGTGTAATGTTACATTTACTGAGGGGAAAGATGGCACAAAAAAAGGATAGAAAGGAGAAGAAAACATTCGGCCTAAAAATGGATTTTTCTTGCTTGACTGAGATGGAGAAAGAGAGAGAAAAAAGAGAGGAGGAGAAAAAATAATAATTTTTTGGTTTGTTTGTCTTCTCTCTCTCTCTCTCTGCTGCGGTGACTCTGGGTTTCGTTCCATGAGGAATTTCAAAGAGGCAAGAGAAAGAGAAAATCATTACAAGACTTTCTCTGTTTTTTCTCACTTTCTTCTCTGTATTTGTAAGGGAATGGGAGGAGGGGAGAAAGCATTGACAATTTATATTCATTTCCGAGCAGGACTTGACACTCTTTCCCAGGGATTGCGCACTCACAAAAAAAAATTGTAAGGGAAGCTACACAAAACTACACAAAAAAACGACAAAAAGATAATGTTGAGGGAGAAGGAGAAAGTAGGTGTATTTTTTATATGGGGATGATGTAGGTGGATCGTGTAGAGACTGAAGACACTTTTTTTTCAGTGATTTAACATCTGATCATTTCCCTCCACTTCCCACTCCCATGATACAATAAAAAAAGGGCAAATTATTCTCTTCTTTCTCCATCAGCCTCACTTTACAAATAACTCCCACTTGGAATATTATTTCCCGCTGAAAAAATCCGCCTTATCATCATCAACAAGGTTGGTTAGAAACAATATCAAAAATTAAATGGAGTGGACACTCTTGATTTTTATGGACAAAATGGCCAGACAAATAAAGACACTGGAGAAAAAATCAAGTGGAAATTGGACAAAAAAAAGTGTTTAGCCAACCCAACTTTTTTTTTGTGCTGACAAAGCGTCGAAATGGCAAACATGACACACCAAACATAATCAGATTTAATTCCAAATTCCCTTCACAATTTTGAACATAAATTCCAAATGGTTTTGATTTTTTGGCCATCAACACTCTAGGCCTCTAGCAATACGAAAACTGTGGAGATTGTTAATAAAATTTTTGTCAAAAATTTTCACCGGTAGAAATTCTCACCTTTTAATTGAATTATAAATTAAAAACAAAAATTTTGAATGACCCGCTTCCAAAAAAATGTATTTTTTAAAAAATTGACATGATTTGATAACCGATTAGGGGTTTAAATTGAATATTAAGTGGACAAGGGAGGCCATAGGCGGGTGCGGGGGGTTTTCAGTGTTTTGGGTAGTAGAATAAATGGGAAAAATGGGAAAAAAGGGAGATAATTGCTAAATAATTAAATTTCTCTCTCACTAGCATCCATTAGAGGGAGGACAAAGAGAATCCACGTAAAGATCCAAGGGAGGATGGAGTATGACCATCGCCGTCGTCGTCGCCACCATGTTGACAATGAAAGGTGGGACAGGGAAGGTTGTGACTGACGTGAGTGGAGAGAGAGCGGCATAAATAGAGTTTTTGTTTTTTTTCCTGTATAAAATGACTCGAGAACTTTTTTTCCCCTTTGTTTTTAAAAGGGTAAACCTTTACTGTTCGGGTTTCCCCCCTCCACAAATTTTTGCAGAGAAATCCACTTTGCCAAATAATTTTTTAAACTCACAAGGACACAGATGGAGATGAGAAAAACTCGAGTAAATGGAACTAGCAATGTCTATTAAAGGTAAGAGGGGCTGGGAGAGGTGTGTACAAAAATGTTGAATAATTTAGACACAGGCACACACAGTGCAGAAAAGTTGACGGTAGAAATGTGCCAATCTTTTCTGACTGTCGAAAATTCTCTCCCTAATCGAATATCGAATAAAATCCAAGTTATCTCACTTTCGCCCTATTTTCACGTGCACTCACACACATATAGCTACACAGGTGTAATTAGTCAGGCTAAATGAAAATTATTTTTTGGATAATTAAATTTTTAATGACACACGATACAGAGAGAGAGAGAGAGGAATAGAAGGCAATGGGGGAGGAATAACTATAAAATAAGGGCGGTAGTCACAAAACATTTTCATTCCCATTTCGATGACCACACAAGGGGCAAAGGTCCTCATCTTCTTGGTATTTTATATAATCCCATGGTCCTATAGTTCTATAGATATCTTTTACATGTCCTACCATATAAATTTACTTATAAGCTCTTCGTCATCATGATTGACTCTGGCTCAGCGGAAACATTCTTGAGTCTCATCTTCTTTTTTTCTCATATAAAGAGCCTAAAGTTGTATAGACAATTAGTTGTATTCATCTTCACAGATGTTTGAAAAAAAATTGTCTATTTTGATAGGGATAAAAACTACTTTGACTTTTTTTTCAATTTTAGTTTCATCATTGGGAAACTTCCTACAGTGAACATGGAGTAGCCCCCCCCCCCCCTCAATGGTTTGTATTTACGTTCTATTTTGTATGAGAAAATGATCTCTCTCTCTCTCTCATCTCACAAGTTTGTGAGATAATTTGAGCTGATAAGTTGAGCACACACCATACCAGTAGGTCAGCACAGCAGTGAGAAGTGTGTACATAGGTAGCGCTTTAATATAAAATGTGAGTTGCTTGTTTCATGTACATGGGGGAATGGACACTGCTCCCTTATTTTTGTTGATAATTTGTTGTAAATAAAATGCATGTCTTTTCATTTAGTTTAAGCTTCCCTCTCCCTCTCCTGATCATTCATCATTCATCATCCCATTTATTTTTGTGCATTTTAATATCCTGTTTCAATTTTCAAGATGATCCCCCTTTTTTTAATTTCTTATCTATCTTCATCACTACATTTCCAATTTAATTTTAATTAAATATACACGTACATATTTTATATTGTCATTAGTACTGTATGTCATTTAATTTTTTCAATAATTAATTTAAATTTAATATTCTTTGTTCAACCTCAACCCACAGTCTGAGTCTCAGCTGGAACTTGAAAGTTGGAGCATTTTTTTTACTATTTAAAATTCTCATGATGATTCAGAGGTCAAGATGAAGTTATCAAAAAAAATAATTTATTTGTGGTATTTCTACATTTAAACTTAAACTTTATTAAATTTCCCCTAGTTTAACTGTAGAAATAAAAGTGTTGAATAAAATTAATTTATATGTACATAATTTATAAAAAGCCATATTATTTACAGTCTACTTCATTCACAAAAAGAATTTGTAGTCTCCGCCTTCTTCCTTCTTCCATTATTAATTTATGTGCTAGACTGGACACTTTTTTTGGATCAAAGGACTAAAATTATCCTCTCATCAACTTATAACGTAAAAAGGAATGAGGGTGACAGTGAAATGGAGGTGAGGAGTGAGTGAGTCTGTGTGTGTGTACACAAGAGAAAATTGGACAAACATAAAAAAAACAAGCCGGAAATGAAAGAATCCACACGCAACCTCACTCTCAACAAAAAATTGTAAGGGGGGAAGTATGATAATGATAGTCAATTTGCCATTCCTTTTTTTACATAGAAATTTGCGTGTCTGCTTTCTCTCTCTGTGTTATCTATTGTATCTGTAGGGCAACATTTTGAGCTCCCACAAAAACATGACACTGACCACCTCCTTTCTCTCTTGCCAAGTGTTTACTTTTATGCTCTCAATGTATGCAAATAGCCTTAGGTCAACGCCATCCTATTTGTCTTACCTTTTCCCTTTTGTAGTGAAAGTCATTGTTGTAAAATATTAATGACTTTTTTTGTTCCTTTTCTTCTAGTCAATGATGATGACCAAAAACCACGTGTCCCAAATAAAATAAAATGGAAATTTTATTTTCTATTCTTTGAAATGTGGCCATTGTTCTAAAAACTGTAATTTTTGACAAGGATTAAATTATTTGAAGAGATTTTCAAATGAAAATTGTTGACATTGCTTTTTGTCAGAGATATGAAAATTTTGTCAATTGAGCCAGTTTTACGATTACCAAAAAAAAGTTTTCAAGTGTGAGCGGAGGGAGGGGGGTGTGTGTTATATTTTGATACATTTCCCCAGAGGACACATTAATGTCAACGTTATGAGCCACTATTATGATACAATGCCTTGTCGAGTGGACTCGGAGTCAATGGCAAAGTGAATTGTCTGTATAAATAATACCCGGGTGTTTTTTTTCTTTAGTGAGCGTGACGGGAATTATCAATTTATGTAGATTTTATTTTTTTTGACAAATTGAGCACCTTCAGCTCTCAACAACAAATCTGAGTCGAGCACTTTCCATCTTTTTGAGGAGAGTACTCACAATGGAAATTAAACATGATTTTTTTTCATTCATTTTATAAACTATACATGCTTTCACTTTAAAATACAATGTAAGTTAAATTAATTATTTTAATTATTTTTAAACATAAAATAGACAAAACTACAATTTACAATAATAATTTATAATACTCTGTCAAATTAAAATTTTATCTGAGCTTGTCGTTGAGAGCTTTCCTCTTTCCCCCAATTATTTTTTTTCAGTAGAGTTGTTCACTTTTTGTATTGAATAATTTTTTTTTTAATTATTTTTAATTATTTTATGTCAAACATGTTCATTGTCAAAATGTGGTATTTTGATTTTCTTGCTTTTTTTTCTAAAAATTGTCTATTATTCCCAATGTTTTCACCCAAGCTTTTTTTTTAAAACATTGAAACTTTTTTTTAAATTAAGTATTTAATTTTATTATCCAACATTTTTGCTTGATTTCTCTCACTAATTTCAATTCTCGTTGCATCGTATATCGTATTCAATTAAAAGTGTTTTTTTTTCTTAAAAGTCACGTGATTAAAAATTCAGTTTTAAATTAATTTTTTTGATCTTGCTTTCTTCCTTCCCTTTCCAAGTCACTCTTCCTCTCCCCCCTAGAACTTGAAATGACTTTCTCTTTTTTTTATCTCCCCTTCTCCTCCTCCTTTGGTGTGTAGAAATTGTCACTTTTCACTTTTAAAGGTGATTTTTTTAATTTAGTCTTTTTTTTACACAAATTTCACTTTCTGACTTTATTTTGTACGGAATTTTTATTGTTTGTCTTAATTATATTTAATTTTAATTAAATAATTTTTTTTATATTTACACTAGGGCTCTCCGTAGATTTATTTATTTATGTATTTAATGTATAAACGTTCTATTCATTTTTTAACATTGATTTCCAGCTCTTTTTCACTAGTAACAAAAAATTTCCATTATTTTTGTAAATATTTTTACGAAAATGCACTACTCACAAATCCACTCCAAAAAATTGAACTGGACACAATTTGTAAAATGTCGTTGACCGTGAAAATAAACACACACACAAAAGAAAAACAAGGCGACCTTTTTTTATACTAGGCGTCGAGGTCACAGTTCACTCAAAAAAAACAAAAAAAAATTTTTTTGTCTCTTTTGTATTGCTATCGTTGAATATATTTTTTTTGTAGTCAAAAATTTCAATTTAAGTTGACTAAAATACAATCGAAATTTTTTTTAAAGCCTCTCTCACTGTCATTTAATCTTGATTTTAATGATGACCTTCAAAATTTGAATTTCTTGACCTTTTTCCAAATCCAAAGATTCTTAGCCTTCCTTGAAGTTATAGCACAATTTTTTTTTTCTTGGCTGGAGATTTTTTAAATTTCACCACCAAAATGAAAAGTTAACAATATTTTATTTTTTACGTATATTTTTAAGTATTATTGTTATTGTTATTATTTTTTTAGAGGTACATTTACAAAAATTATTATCACTGTTGTGGAAAAAAATACAAACATCTCTGTACAATTGTATATATATATATATATGTATGTATATACGTATATTACAATTTGTTCATTATATATCAGTGGAATCTTTAACAAATTTAACATTAACTTTAACCTTTTATATGTAAATATATATATATATATATATATGTATTATTTGTATATAATATCAATTTTTTAATTGTAGGCGGCTTCGTCTTTAAATTTTTTTTAAAATTGTATGTACAAATTACCAACAAATGGTTGCTCGACCTTTTAACTAATTAATAATTGCAGTTTTAAATTTAAATATTAATTTTAAATATAACATTAAAACTATTATATTTACAGTCTTTAATCTACACAATTAGACAACACACAAGACAACACGCACTCCCTATAACATTTTTTGCCATATTTGTAAAAGTACCTGTATGTACATAATTATTTAAAAATTAATATTTTAAGAGTGTCTCTTAATTTTTAATTTTTTTTTTCAAAAAAATGGATCTCATCTCATCCAAGTTTTTTAGTTAGTTCTGGTTCCAAAAGATTTAAATTTAAATTTATTGGCCTTTTTTTAATAATATTTCTATTTAATTTTAAATTTATTTAAAAATGATAAATTTATTTAGTACAGCCCGCCTGCATTTTAGGACTACTAAAATAAAATTTTGAAGGTGATAATTTTTTGTTCTGTAAGGTAATGTAGAGTTTATGAATTTTAGACTGTTAAATTAATTATTTTTTTAAAAAAAATGGGGCCTTTGTTGGAAGGAGTAGATGAAATAATTTGTTTGGAGAAAGTAAATTGGATTGATGTAATTAAATTAATTATGGATGGCAATATAAGTGAAATAATAGTAGACAATGAGGATGTTGAGAATGAAGAGAAAGATGTTGACGATGAGAACACGGAGGATGAGTTGATAGGTCGAAAAAAAAGAGACTTGAGGGGAGTTGGGGATTTTAGTAGTTCTAGGGCGGGCTAATTATCATAACAATGGCATGCGAGCCGTGACAAGGATACTTACGATGGACAGTAGAAAATGAAGTGGAAGAAAAAATACGACCACCACAAAGGCAGACACTTTAGGCGCTCCTAATGACTGAACACTTGTCGACGGGGGAATGTTTATAAATACTTCCGCCTTCTTTAGTATTGACAGAAGCGCGTGATTGTATATTATTGGGTCATTGTCATTCACCAGGTCACGCAGAACCTCCAACACAGGAAGACATTGCTCCTATTCAAACATTTTTTTAAAAAACACAAAACAAATTTCATTACAAATTTCTTGACATTCAAAATTTTGTCAAGATCCTCCAATTTTAAATTTCTGTTTTTAAAATACATTTTCGAAATTCCCTACACAATTTTCATCTTCATCTTGAGACAAGACAAAGACTTGTTTTCTGTGGGGAAAGTCTCTTTGTCATGGTGCCAAGATGACAGATGAAAAGAAAGAGAGAGAGAGAGAGAAAATAAATATTTAATGCCAAACTTGGTTAACTTATCCCCCACCTCTATTATTTTTCCTGTTTAACTTTCAACATAAAATAAGGCAAGCAATTTCAAAAGGGGGGGGGGGACTTGAAAAATGGGGGAATGCATGAGAAAGGCCTCTTTGGGAAAAAAATGACTAATGATAAAAATGGCCCCTCTGTAAATATTTTGGCTCTCACAAGACCAAAAAAATAATTTAAACCTCCCTCTTTCTCTTTGTCTTGTTGTCTAGTCCTGTATAAAAAAGGGAATGTATTATTTAAATTTGTCGTTTTAATTCTAATAAATCTAAATTTTGACTATTCTTTTCTCTAAAAACTTTTTCTATATGCAAGTTTTTCTCCTTGTAAAACTTTTCTTAGTGTGTGTGAATCCTTGACTAATCCTTGACTAAATTTTTCCAGTAGATTTAACAAAAAAAATGCTGTACAAATAAATTTTGAAGGAAAGTCAATTAAATTTAATATGATGGTCAATCTCAATCTCAATCGCAGAAAAAACTTACTTTCTCTTTTACCAACAAGGACTCAGAGACAGTTTGTCTCACAGAAATGTTGGCAAAGTCATCTTCACTAAGGGTAGCATTGATAATCAAATTTTCATCTTCGGACTTGAATAGATCTAGGCGACAGCCAGTCTGTAAATAATAAAAAAAAACATTTTTTTAAATCTCAATGCTTAATCTCACTTAATGCTCCAGGGTTTATTTGACAATTATCAAAAAATGTAGTCCTAGATTATCTACAAACTTTCTCCTTCCTGAAATGCATCTTGTTCAAAATATTATCAATACATTTTTTTAAAATATATATAAATATACTCGGGTATTATGCAGCAGTGAATTGTCTATTTTTTTAGATAGTGAATAGTATAAGAGAAAGTCTGAGAATCTTTTCTGATTGGCCTGATTCCCGATTGGGAATCGATACTTTCTCTTGATGTACAACAATGTTTCCCTCAATTACTGAATCCTATTTTTTCCCTCTTGGGCATTCCCAATGGTAATGACATTTCTTCTTCTTTTTCTCTCCTTTCTCCTTGTTCATTTCTACCCGTGAAAGTCCCACTCCCATCAACTCACTTTCACGCCTTTTTGTCTTCCAAAGTTACAATGGAGAAAGGAGCTCTTTTTTGTGAATGTCTTTGAACTCGTAAATTTAGAAATAAATTCTCTCTCTCTTGATCTGTTTTCATCACAACTCTTGTGCTCAATTTAATCCATGTCATGCGTCCTTCACTCTCAATTTTCATGCTTTTACTTTTTATTTTCTAAGAGAGAAAGTCTCAAGTTTTAAATTATTCAAAAAACTTGTTTAGTAAAAAAAAATTAAATAAATACAATTAAAAAATATAAATAAAAATTTTATACCCCATTCAATTTTCGAAATTTGGAGCCGTCGTCGGGATACTGGACGTGATGATGGTGATGAGGTGAGATGAGTTGTTGTAACGCCGAGACAACATCAAGAGCCGAGCGATAAGTATGAGGTTTTAAAACTTCCTCATCTTTTTTTGAATACCCCAAAAATAAAAATACTCCAGGGTAGAGAGTATACGTTCCTAATTAAAAAAACACAATTAAAAAATTATCATTATTTATTTTAACAAATTAAATTTTCCCCCTCTACAACTTTCACTAGAATTTAGAATTCAAAAAAGGAAACAAAAGTTTTTTGGATTGCGTCAAATAATGTAAAATAAATTAATTTCAAGGTCAATTTGATATTAATCACAGACTCAATGTTTTTTTTCTGGCTAGTTTGTTAGTAGAGAGTGCGGTTAATTTGAATTTTTATTAATTTTTCATGTCATTCCAAATCTTTTTTTGATGAAGATGGATGAATTAATTGTTACATCTACAACCCCCCCCCCCCACAATCACAACCACCGTCGTGTGTCCACAATGGAGAAAGTTGAAGTTGATAAAAAAATATAATTCATTTCTTTTAACCCACTTGACGCAATAGCCCAAACAAGCCTATTTTTTCCCCATAAATATGAAATATGATACCAGGTAATTTAAATAAAAAAATAAAAACTCACTCATTTTAATTTATACCTATACAATTTAACCTTAACTACAGATATAACTGTAATGGAGACCAAAAAAAAACAAAAGGTTTTTTTAAAAATAATTGTTCATGTCGGCGCCCCCCCCCCCCAAAAAAAGTCAACATGAGAGGCAAGCGGGAGAAGCAATGACAACAAAAACATGGAGGCTATTTTTCCCGTGGTAATTGGGTTGTGAGTGTGTGTGTGAATGATTTTAATCTACCTGGTTTTCTCTTTTTTTGTGGGTTAAATCTTAAGTGTATAATAAACAGTTAGGTACATGCCTAAGCTCACCACCACCACAAACTAAAAAAAAACATTGTTCAAGGTAAGACACACAAGGCCTTGAAGCCAATAAAAAATTAGGATTTTTTTTGGTTATGTAAAGCAATTACACCGTGAAATTTTTAAGAGAATATTTTCCTTGCCTTAATACTGAACCACGTTGTCGTGGAATATATATTTTTTGTACATATATTAAAAGACTAGTACACAGAAAAAAAGTATAGATTTTTTTAACTTTCTCCCCCTCTCAAATGGAGGTTGCCGCTTATTACTTACTTAATAGGAAAAGGGACAGACCGCCTGGATTCTCAACACTCTGAACATAATGGCTATATAATATTATGGCCTACGCCTCGTACACCCCCCTCCCCTCTCCAAAAAACATGGAAGGGCATAATACGAGAGTCATAATAATAAGACACAAAAAAAAGTTTTTTTTTGCTTTCTCTTACCTTCACTGGGCTTTGCACATATGAAATCACCAGCATAGCAAATACAATGACCACGATATGCCTGGTAGGCTGGTTGCTGATGACCATAAGTTACAGGCGAGGGAAATTTTTGTGTACTCGCTTCACAGCCACGTGCATCCAGGCAGTCCAAAACATTACACGCGGGCGGCTCTCCATGCACGCAAACACATAACTCTGAACAGGATGGCTTGTCTTCTCGGTAAAGCTAGAGAGAAAGTACAAAAAAAATTATATTTATTTAATAAATATTATATTAATTATTTTTATCATGTCACTCTGTAAATATTTGTCATTTTCTAAAATTCCTTCAAATTTTTATTTAAAAAAAACCACCATCATCATCATTTTGAGTGGCATGCTTGTAATTGCCAAAGACATGGAGAAAGTAAGAGAAGGTTGAAATGAGGGGGATTTTTTAAACCATAATAATTTATAACAGTTAGCATATAATAGGACATGGAAATAAAGGTGAGAGTGGAGTAATCTCCAAAGATTTTCCATCTCATTCTCCCTACTAATTAGTATGCATGACTTTAAGCCAACTTTATAAGACGACCAATAGAGAGACAAAAGGGAAGGAGAAAATGGCGGGGGTTGAAATGAAAACGAGGCTCTTCGGCAACCTATTAGAACATTTCCTTCCAAAAATTTTATCCCTCTCTTTTCTTCTCTACAATGATTTCTGATGAGAGAGAGAGAGAGATGTCAAGGGAGATTTTAACTGAGTTATCGATGCTTTGTAAATGATTGAGAATCACCACCTTCCCTGAATTTCTGATCATCTTTTTTCCCCCACACAAATACTCATACAACCAACTCAAAATGGACTAGATACTCTACAGAATCTTGATTACTTTTTCTCTCTCTTTAACGTTAATACTTTTTCTCTCTCTCTCTTACGTTACAACAAATTTTCTCCTTCTTGTGATAAATACGTGGCTTTAAGCATTACATTCTTCAACTAATAGCTTTCTCTCTCTCTCTCTCTCTCTCTCTCTGTTACTTTCTCTCGCTTCTTTTTCATGTAGGGAATATTCTCCGTAATTTTTTACATTATTTTTATCTAACATGTGTAGTGTACATACTGTCACTCACTTACTCGCCCCCCCCCCGCCCCAAATAATCACAATCTCATTGTCATTCAAAGTACTCAAATGACAAATATCGTGGACTTTCATCTCCTACTAATTTTTTTTCTCAGGTGTTTTATTTGTCTCATGTCTCATGTCTCCTTTACAATTTATACAGATTTTATTTTCATAAAAAAAAGAATGCCTTTATTTTTATAGCTCGAGTTGTCAATTTACATATTTTGAATAAAATAGACATGGTAGAAGTGTTGTACATAGAAAACTTTCTCTTTGCAGAGAAAATAAATTTTTTTCTTTATTTATTTAAATTTTTTTGGGGAGAGAGAGAGATGCAGTTTGAATATAATTTTATTTAAGCCAACAATAAAATAAATAAATAATGTCACTCATAATCATTATCAATTTACTCCATAATTAATGAGATGAGGATACAGATACACTTTCTCTTTTTTTTCTATTCTTTGTTGGGAAAAAAAGATCCACTTTTACAATTTGAAAGAAAGGAAAAAGTCTCAAATAAAATTCATAAAAGAAACGGTTTTTTTTGCCTTTCTGAAAACTACACACGTTTAGACTGTACAAATTGAGAAAGGAGAACAAGTTGCAGAAAACTTTGAATTCCTTAATTTTTACTCTAATGAAGATGGACAGATGAGACGGGAGGGAGGAGAAATTGTGTCTTCTGTCTACAAACTACAGACTTTCTCTCTCCCTTTTTCTTTCTGTCACGATTTTGAATAGAGAGAAAGAGAGAGAGAGAGAGAGAGAGAGGGGAGCAAGTCGTGCGCATAAATTAAATATGTACCAGATGCAGCAACACACAAATCCTATAAGGAAACTTTATCACTCAACTTGGAATCCTTTTCCCCTTTTTTTTTACTTTTTCTCTCTCTCTCTCTCTTTCCATCCTCAATTCAATTTATCAAGGAAAAAAAAGATAAATGGAGATCGATAATATTAACAAATATTATGTCTAAATTTTACTAAACTTTATCCTTCAATTTTTTATCTCTAATTTTTTGACAAATGAATTATTTTTTTATCTCTTTCTATTTTCCACATTTTGAAAAAAAGTATTTTTAAAAGAGATTAATTTTTTAGAGTATTTTTTCAAGAGAGAAGTGCAATGTCAATAGAAAAATAAATTTTTTTTTGTGACTTGAACTTGACTCATTTTAAAATATACAAAGTTAAAATAAACTTTTATGACTTTGACAATTGAGTCAAAATGAAGCTTTTGTAGGTGTAGGACCTAGAGTGAAAGTTGTTTGCGTTGTTGTGGGTTGTACAGTATATGGGTACCATTGTAAAAAAAAGAGAGCCACTTACTCTTTTCGAAGTGCCCTCAATAATCTTTTGATCTTGTTGGTTGGGTCGCCTTATCACGCAATAGCCTGTAAGAGAAAGAGAGAACAAAAATAGACTATAAAAAACCATTTCCATTTTATACGCATACACACACACACACAAGACAAGGATAAAGGTGAGGGGAGACATACGCATAAAGAATCCATACTTTCACCCTCTAATTATAAGCAGGTTTTCCTTGTACCCCGTACTAAATCTTTTTTTTTGTATATCTCAAAAAAAACAAAACATAAAGGGGTTCTCCTTTATATTCTGAGAATAGAATTTTATATTCAAAATGTTGTTTTTTAAATAATAATTTCATTTAAAATTATTATTTTAAATGACATGATTATTTCCAAAAAAAGAATCATCATTAATTATTTAAAGTGACGTCACAAAAGAAAAAATTAAAATAATGACAATAATAAATGGAACTGGTAATCCAACTGGTGAAAGTGAAACCCCGTTAGGAAAAATGAAAGAGGAAATTGAGAGAAAGTTTATGTTGGGGGGGTTTTAAAATGATATAGAGAATATAATTTATAAAATAATAATTGTATGGTTTGTATATTTACATACATAAAATAAATATATGTATATCATTTAAAAATAACTGTATTGTCATCATACACACTTTCTCCTTTCTCCCCTTTTACGATATGGAGAGTAATCATGGGTGTACAAACAGGAGAGAGAGAGAGAGACCGTTGTCAGAACCAATTTGGGATTTAAAAGACAAGTGGATGTGGAGACACGTGACACGTGTCTTTGTTTTCATTTCCACTTTCTCTCCCTCTTTCTCCACAAGAGAGAGAGAGGGAACGAGTACCTGGCAGTACCTTCCCTTTCATTGGATTTTAGGGTGAGACATGGGCTTTTGTGGTAAATTTTAATAATGGCAGTAAATTAAAGGGCACGAGTCACAAGAGGAGGAAGAAGGGAAGGAAATATAAAATAAAAATTGAAAACGATACAAAAAAAATTCAAAAAAAATCCTTCATTTCCAAAATACATAAACAAAAAAAACTCACGTGGAGGGGCGGTTGTGACGGTGGTCATGGGGCGACTAGTAGTTGTACTCAAAGTAGTGACATCCTCTGTCGTAGTACCCCTGGAAGAGTATCCACCACCAGTGGTGGTTGACCCATAGTCAGCAGCTGGATTGGTCACCCCTTGAACACTTCGCCCTTGTGTCCGGAGTGTAGTCGTGTCCGTGGAGTGATAAGGATTATTGACAATACTTGTACTCACTAAATCTGACCCCGTTGAAATCTCTGAAGAAATTGTGACAAACTCAGTGGACGCATGATGACTCTGGGTTGACGTGGATCTCGGTGTTGAGGCTGGTGTTGCTATTGCTGCTGCCCTTTGTCTTATGTACTCTTTTTGTGTTTCCACTATGCCAAAACAAACCATTAAAAATTATCATGATGGATTACACCCAAAAAAGAAATCTGTACAATCAAAAAAAATCTTTATAAAATATGTAAAAACATTTTTATTTATTGATAAGGCCACCCCTCATAATTAACTCCCAGCTCTGAGCTCTCAGTGTGTGTAAAAAAATGGGATAAAAAAAATAGTCAGAGGACATTTTTCTTGTGGAGGCGCCAGAAAGGGAAACTTTTGATTGTTTGTTCCTTCTCCTTCTATAATTTCTTTTAACACACACACAAAATATTTTTCTCTATTGAAAGTGAGCACGATGTGAAGGCGATAGTCTGAAAATCACGTTGTGTGAGCATAGCTCACTTGTGTATACAATTTTTTTTGGTTTGGTTGCTTTCAACAATATTCTCGTGAATAGAAACAATAAATTTCACGGGTCTGTCTGTCAACTTGTAATCATAGCATATGTGTACAAAAAAAAGAGGTTTTGGCATTGGCTTTGGGCTCTGTGTAATCATACTAGAGGTAGCATTGACTCTCTTTGAATGAGAATTCCAGAGAATGACCAACTGGCATGTTATTCACATTAACAGTTTTCTCTCTTCTACTTTCTTTTTTTCCCTACCTTTTCTCCTTCATTTACTAGTCTCTTCCTATGGCAATGGCCATCCGTAGAAAAAAAAATCCGCAAGGAAACATTCTCTAAAGTTTTCACGATAACTTTTTACATTCCAACTTTTAACATTTCCTTTAGACATTTTCAATCTATTCTATTACTAGCCATTGTCATTGTTTGTCTATATACATGTACACATGGTCACTACATTTATTCTAGAGGGGGAGAAAGCAGTAATTCCTAATTCACAAATAGCTAAATTTTATTTGCGGGCCCATCCACCTTTTTTCTCATCGTCAGGATTATCTTTGATGAGAGAGAAAGGTGAAGGGGGGTCTAAATCCTTAATTTAATTTAGGATATAGATAATAGTCATACGAGGGAATTAATGGCGAGAGTGGGGGAGAGAAAATAACTATAAATTATATCAAAGAGAAAGTTCGAGGGGTCACTCTTTAAACCGACAGAAAAATGTTTATCTTTTATTTTTCAAGAGAGAAATTCAAAATTCATCTTTCAAAAATTAAATGTTTTTTTTCAAGGATGACTACGGTGGAGTGCATAAAAATGAATAGTGAATTGATGGGCTTACCGACGCAGGGGTTGATCCAAAGGATTCTTTGCCATCCCAGACAGTCATACAATTGAGTAGTGTCAGTCCCATTACAAGCGCATGTACTTCTTAACTTTGTTCCTAATATTCCCAATATTCCCAGTCGACATTCGGAAGATGGCCCAGCACACTTCCGTGTCACACTGTCTACAGCACATGACTGCTCAAAATGCTCTAACCTTGCCCTGTTAATTTATAATTTAATTTTAATTTTATTATTTATTTTAAATTAATTAATTACAGGTGGACAAGGTGGACAGGTAGACTTACTTGCAGTCAGGTTGAACACGGCATCCTTCAGCGAGGGTATGGCATAATGGGGGATTTGCCCCTTGATCACCCCGTTGGGCACAGACGGGATGGAGTTGCTCTTGAGCTAGCAAACACTGATCGTGTGGATTGTCAGATTTCCTACAAAAATTATTTTCATTATTCGCTCAGTAATTAATTTTTTGAACAAACGGGTCAAAGGGTAAAAAGGAAAGGTAATGAAGATAAAATTGTCTTTTTCAAAAATGGTTGACATGGGTGACGACATTTTTATTAGCCCCTAGAAAAAATTTAACAAAAAATGAGAGACAGGGGTGCTCCCAGCCTTTTTAGTTCTGATGAATAGTTTTTTGTCACTTAAAAGATAAGGAAAAAAAGAAAACGAAGGAGGAGTCAAGAGAAAGATTCAAATGGAGAAAAAAAAATGACAAAAGATTCAGTTGGTAGATGAAGACATAAAGAAAGAAAAAAAAGAAAGTAAAATGTAGACATAACTTTTAAGAGTGAAAGTGGAAGAATAAAATAAATAATAAGGAAGGCCCCCCAAAAAAAGTTGCTTGAAAAAAAAGAATTCTTTGCTTGTGTCCTCTCTTTAAAAAAAATAGGATGATCCAATGATATTATGATGATGATGACGACAGCGGACCTCGGGAGAAAGTACAATACATAGACATGTACCCAGTTATGAAAAAAAAACTCGTAGGTCTGAGTCTGGACAAAGTCTCTTTTTCCCTTTCACCAAAAAAAAGATAGATAGTGTCGACTCCTGTACAACGTAAATGGAGAAAGAGAGAAAGCAGAAGTCATGTTTTTTTGGACCAAGAGAAACTATAAGGACAGACAGAGGAAAAAACTATAAGGGACTTTCTCTGTATATTTTATATGTACAAGAAAATTGTACAGAGGTTGATGGTTTAGGTGAGAAAAAAGGAAAGGCATGCAAAGTTTTCTCTCTTCTAGCCTGAATTTCGTTTTGTGGAAGGCTCAACTTAATCTTGCAGAGGAAAAAGGCATTCGAAAAGTGACGAAGTTGGCTCAAGTCGTAAATTTACGACTGCATCAACCAAGAGTTTTGTACTGCTGTGAAATATATTTAACATCCTTTTTTTCTCTTCTTCTTCTTCTCTCCCTACAATCTACAATCCCAACTTCCTTCCTCACCGTTCAAAAACACGAGACGAGAAAAAAAACTCATAGTTACATAGGCAAAAAAAACAGGACTACACCTTTTCCTCTTTTAAACAGGTTATTTGGTTGTTGGCGGTAGACTTGATAAGTTTTTTTTAATAAATGTACAGGGTGTCACAAAAAAAAGAAGTCTTGTTTAAATTTTGTCTGATATTTCTTTTACTTAAAATTTCATAAAAAATGTCTCACATCTCCACCAATAAAATTTTTTTGTAATATTTCTTTTTTTCTATTGAGTCCATTGTTATTACAAAAAAAAGAGAAAGCAAGTTGAAAAAATATTCTAAACCCCCCTGAAGCTCTACCTTTCTCTTTTTTTCTCATGTACATACAAACTTTGACTTGTTGTTGCCACTTTTACTTTTCAAATGAAGGGAGAGGGAGAGAAATGAAGAAGAGAAAGGCGTAAAAGCTGGAGTTGCAGCTGGAAAGCTGAAGAGCTTATATACACTCTATGATATGAAAAAGTTTGTTGTGTGTAGGTAAAAGAGAGAGAGAGAGAGAAAGTAAAAAAAAAATAAAAAAGTCTTTCTCTCACGTGAAAAATTTCCTTTGTATTTTTCACACTAGACATTCAGTCTTCACACAATAGAGACAGAGATATAGAAAAGAAAAAGGTATAAAGGTGGTGGGCAGTTGTGTGAGTGAGGAATCTTGTTTTTTCTACGACTTGGTCCAATTTTTCACTTTTACCTCTTGAGAGCATTAACAAGTGAGTCTCCCCTACTCCTCCTAGTCTACTTTCTATACAAACTCCGGCTTTCTCCTCACTCTTCTATTCCTGTTGGCCTTGCCTTGTGGCTCTTTCAAATAAAAATTGGTTACCTTCCACCTCCCCTTCCACTTGCTACTACAACTAGAGCTAGGGCTTTCTTTTTTTCCTATAGGAGAAAGGAAGAGGGGATAGAACCAATTTATACATGCTTTCTCTTCCGGACTCTTGAAATAGTAATAACCACAGAGTGTGTTGTACATACATACAAGAGAGTAGGGGATCAAAAAAAAGAAGAAAATTTTCTCCATGTCCTACACTTTCCCCGTCTCCAAGTAAGTTCTTCTTTTTTTCAAAAAGTTGAGTCTTGAGCTCTCTTCCACCTGATGGCAACGTCTCTACTTTCTTTTTTTCCTTGTATAAGCATAATGTAGCCTTGTCTCTTGGTCTCTTTGTTTTGGATAATACTGGTCATGTTGGTGACTATAGGAGATAAGATGCTGTAAACTAGGGGGGAGTATATCTATAGAAAATAATGGCACAAGGTGATTCGCCACGCTAAATAGCATCCCGTGTCTTTCCTTTGTTTTTTTTTGGAAAAAAGAAAAGCTTCAGTATTCTTTGTGTGTCTCTCTCTCTCTCGTATGTAAGGATAGAGAAAGTGGAGGATGGGAAAGAAGAGCTCTAAATGTCGATGAGAAGAGAGGAACAGCTCTCCACTGCATTGGTATTGGTGTCTAGAGAGCTATTAGAAACGTCCCCCTTGTCAATGTCCACATTTATTCTTTTTCTCTTCTTTTAAATCTGGCAAACATGCTACACACTTTCTCTTCTCTCTTTTTTATCCGCCCTATTTTCTCCTTGTAGTTTTCTTTTTTCTACACTTTTTCTTTTGAGGCCCAAAAAAACATCCCTGACCCATTCCCATCTGAAATTCATCAGCATTCTTTTATTTCTCTCTCTCTCTTGACATGTCAAGTATCATCACTCAATAAGAACAAGACTCTGAGGGTCTAAGGGTAGTTGTCACTTGTCTACTTTCTCTTTTTCTCTTTTTCGATATGTACATGTATTGTACATAATTTTTGGAGTTTGGTGAAAATATCAAATTAACTGAATTGTCTCTGTATATGGAGAGAAAGTAGGGGAAACTTTGTGTAGAAGTACAAGTTTATAATTATAAATACTTTGAAGGTAAACCCCTGACCATGTGTGGGTTATTTGTACAAGAGGGAGGAGGAGGAGGGGGGAGATTAACTGGGTTGAGAATGGCCCGGGATTAAAATGGAGAGTTGTAAATGGAACAATATATAATGCATGGGACAAATTGTGTAGTGTACGTGCTCTCACGACCACGGTCGGCTTTAGTTTTAACCATAAATTTTACAAGTTAATTTATGTGGTGGATTTGGACAAACTGACGATTGTCTCTTCATCGATTTCGACAATCAACTGTACCCCTGTGCTATTTTCTCTCTCTCCTCAATGTAAACAAGTCTAATGTGAGGCTATGGGTAGTCTCTGTATTGTGTCCTTTTTTTCCCCCTCTGCTTTCTCTTTTTCTCATTGTCACCCGTCACCACAATACTTTTCTTTTCTCAAAATAAATCTTTTTCTCAAAAAAAGAAACTCTACAATTGACTTGACTACAATCTTCCTATTTTTTTATATTTACCACCACCGGTCCAATCTCATGGGCACTTTAGTCATGATTTTTATTTTCTAATGTGATTCTTCATTTCCTTTTTTTGCAACTTGTGGTCTACATTTCTTAGTTTTTTGGGGGATATTTATAGAAAATCCATTTGGGGCTCAATCGACAAATTTCAGGTGGAGACAATTTGGACGAGAGGGAGTGGGGAGGGGGGGGGATAATGTTTGGTTTATTATTTACCTGCAGAGGCAGAAGGCTACTTCCATAGCCCACTTTGGCTCGACTCCACGATAGAAACTTTGTAGAGCGAGCATGCATGTGTCTTGACGGCACCTGGAAAATAATTTAAACCAAATAATTACATTTATTGATCAATAATTCACTAAATTGAATTCAAACTTTTCAAAAAAGGTCACGTGATAATTAATTTAATAAATATTTTTTTGAACCTCGAGTGATGACACCAATAAAGCACAGCCTGAAGTAAAGTGGAACAGGATGGATTACGAAGACAGTTCTGAAGTGCCGAGTAGCAGGTGACGGGCGGCGGAATTTTATCGTGGTATCTATCCCCTCTCCTATCTATAACCCCTCAAAGTAAAAAACTTTCACTTTCCATTTTGCCCTTTCTCTTTCATTTTTCAACCCAATAAAAAAATCCAAAACTTTTTTGTATAATAAAATAATGGTTGATATGAAAAAAATGGCAAAAATAAATAAATAAAATAATTTTTATATTCGACAACGTACGATAATTACCATGAGGTCTAACGCTAGAAATGGTGGCAATGCCAGAAGGGAACCTCGGGGGTTGTTGATCAGTTGATTGAACTTGTGGATTAGTATTGGCGGGTTGATGATGATGAGGAAGAAAAATTTTATTGGGGGGGAAATAAATAGTGGGAACAAAAGGGGGTGGGGGTTTATGAGGTGAGGCTGGACCCAGAAGGGGTGTCTCTAATTGAGACTCAATCTCATGATCAGGGGCATGCGAGGCCGAGATGACTTGAACTGTAATTGAGCCAGAATGATGACGAATTGGTGGAATATTTGATTGAGAGGAACCATGATAAGTGATGGGAGTGGACAGGGACTCATCTACAAAAAGATGACTGTCCGTGCGAGAGGCAGGAACCACAAGATTTGACTCATAGTCAACCGAGACGTGCTGACCAAATCGGTGCATATCAGGCTTAGGGAAGAGTGAGGCAGGCGAGAAGGAATGGTGCGACAAACCCATGTCCTTGTGCCCTTCTACTGTATACAGTGCTGACTTGGTGCCAGTAAAATCAATGAACGGCCCTGAGGCTGTAAAACAATCAAAGCAAGCACACCACAAACCAAATCATAAAATCATACCAAAAAAAAAATTGGGACAGGGGAGTGAAAGTGAGAGAGATGTGAATTATTAAAAAATTTCTTTCTTTTTTTTTGCCAAGCAGTGCTCTCAGTGCTTAGTGAGGTGCCTGTGCTTATTTTTATATTTTTTAAATATAAATCATTCAAAATATTTTTTGTGCTTTTGTGACATTTATCATTCAAATTTAATTAATTGCACAATAATTTTTTTTTAAAGATTTCAACTCCAGTGGGTGGAGTTAAAATAAAAATTGAAAGCGTGAAATGGGACATTTAGCTGGAGAAAAAAAACTTACCAACGCATGGATTATAATTGACATCATTGAAGATTCGATCACATCTTCCATTACCATTGGGGCAAATGCACCCAAACATTGGCGACAATCTCAGTCTGGTCCATGCATCGAGACAACGATCCCTAAAGAGGAGAAAGCGCTTATTTTAAAACTATAATTTACAAATTACATGCAGCACATTTAATTGCAAATAAATATTTTTTGTACCAATCCTCCATCTTGCAATGGCCTTCTGTAATTTTGCAATGAGCTTTGAAGTCACGAAACAATTGAATGCACTTGGGCTGCTTCTTACAAACATCCATAGCGTAATCACATGTGGGCAGAGCGTCCACTGGGTATGGATCTTTTTCTATTTTATTTACAAATTTTTAAATATCACAATAGTCTCTATTTTATTTTTAAAATATATATTTATCAAAAAAAAGTGAAAGCAAAGCACATCAAAAGCAAGACTATATTTTATAATAAAAAAGAGCATAATTTCTATTTTCTTCTACTTTCTCCACTACAAAAATTCTCATCCTTGACATCCAAGAAGGTTGAAGAATGTGTTTGCCCTACAATTTCAACCCTGACTTGTGACTACAGAGAGACAAAAATACAAAAGGAAAAAGTCTGTCAAATAAAATCAAAAAAGTATTTTTCATATATTTTTACTCCAACTAAAAACATATTTTGACATAATAAAAAATATTATGGCTCATCTCACACAAATATTCTTTTCTTGTCTGTACAAGAAAAATTTCCCACAAAAAAAGAAAAGTCATGTTAGAGGATGGTGAAATGCAGAGAAAGTTGAAATGAAAGGGACAGAGGGAATGGAATTGGCATAAAAAAGGGGGAAGAGGAGAAAAAGGAGGGGGGAAGACGGTTTTGTGTAAAACGAATTACCTTGGCCAACAAGATATGTTTGAATTTATAGGGAGTAAAGTATTCACAATCATGTAGAAGATGAGGTCCCAACACTGACAAGAAGATTTATTTGCATGCAATTTAAGTTGGCCATAATTTCAATGATGAAAGCCTACATACGCTTCTTCGTGGTCATGCACCAGCCCCTCATGAATCATATGGGACAGATATTAGGACATTCACAAACTACATACGACCTCCTCCTACACTAACCAATGCCAGGGCTTTACAACCCTTCATTATTATTTTACTCTCTCTCCCTCTCTCTCTCTCTCTATGTGCAAGAGAAAGGTTGCAAATTGCAATCCAGGAAGTGAAAGAAGAGAAAGACACCACATTGCCCTGTCCTTTCTCCTTCATCTTGAATAGATGACAGTGTACTCTTATAGTTGGGATCCCAAAGTCAAGGAAAATGACTTTTTTTCGTCTTTACTTTCTCCCATTTTTATACGCTTCCTTTTCTCTACATAATTTCTTTTTACTTTTTAACTATGTGCACACACAAGAGAAAGCAGCAATTTTTTCATATGTACATTTTACAAAGAAAGCATTTCTACAAATTTTAGGCTTTAATTTTTTAAATAAATATTTTACAATAAAAATTTTAGCTGAAATATAAGGAAATGTTATTTTAAATAAATAAATTTAAAAAAGAGAAAGTACAAATGAACTCACCTTTTTCTTTGACAAAATTACAGGGATGATCAAAAAGATATTCACGGAATGTGCTGCAGGCTGGATCTGAGCTGGGTGTTGGACATAAACAAATTGGAGCAAAATAAGGAAATGCTTGAAGTGTTCTTAAAGCTGCTTGACATTTAGTTATGGTGACTGTTGAGCAGGCCACTGTTAAAATCAATTAAATTCCACATTAACTTTTTTTTTCAAAAAAAACGCGCGTACATTTTTACACTCTACAAAACCAAAAAATGGAGTCAAGGTAATTGAAGGAGATGGGCTTTCAAACCTCGTGCTCATATTGCATGATATCAAACACTATTTACACATTTAAAAATATTTTTTTTATAGCCACAAATACAAAAAGAGAAAGTCGTTGTAGTAATCAGTGAAAATATTTTTTTACAGTCATAGCCCCTCTCTTTCCACACGCACAGGGAGAGAGAGAGGTGAAGGATGAGGAAATGAGAGGCAATTAAGGGACGCGCCGTATGCCCATGACTTTCTCCGTGACAAGAAACAAGTCATCTCTGCCATGTATTAGCCATTTGAAAATATTTTTTGATAAAATTTATAAGTGTCTTCCCCATCATTACAGATAGACCCCCAAAATTATGGGGAACATGGTTATAATAATATTATAATTATAAGAAAGTGAAAGTGTAGCCATTTTGTCATGTGTGACAGCTGCAAGTCCATTGAATAGACTCACTGATGGCAAATATCGCATTGCTCAACCATTAAGATCCCATTAATAGAGAAATACATCACACACAAGCTTTCTCTCTCTCTCAGAAATTCAAGTCCACATGCAGCCTCAGCCCCAAACTCCAGCCCCACACGGAAGTGAAAGTAAAAAAAGGAGGAAAGATGCTGGAAAGTATTTTCAGACTGTGCTTTTACTCGTTTGTTAAATTAAATATTGTCGAGGCACAATCTGCATCTGCATTGTGGTTGATATATGATGCTGCTAAAAGATAAAGAAGTCACACCCTCTGTAGTCTCTAAAGAATGCTTTCTCTCTGCCAATTCCCAATCTTCCCCTCCCCCTAAAACTTGCTCCTCTCCCATTATCTAATGACAAACTTTTTGACTCTCATTCCCATAGATTTACACCATTTTCTCTCTCCCCCTTTTTTTAGTGGATTATACAATAGTGAGAGCATGGAATATCAAATTAGAGGGAAGCTTTTCCTAAAACATTTGGGTTCCTTCCCATCACAATTATATACATCTACAAATATTATCCCTCTCTCTCTCTCTTCCTATCTCCCTCAAATGTGTGTATACCTGTAATGTAATCTTAATGGAAATTTGCTTATAGGAACTTTCTCCTTTTTTATATATCGCCCCGACTTTTTCTTTATGTGTAAGTCTCTTGGAGACTTTTTTTGAAAAAAAAGGTATACCACTTTCTCTTTTCTTTCTTCCAGGCCCATTAATTTTAAGTCAACACTATTCGATTAACCACGTTAAACTTAAATGAGAGCCCATAAAATATCTACGACCGCCAGCATCTCAACTCCAAAAGAAAATTTTACGACTCGCCCCTTTTTTTTAAACTCACACTGGCACACACTCATTGTCATTAGGCTTTAGATTTTTTGGAGGCTCAATGACTCCCCCCTCCTCCTCTCCCGACTTTCTCTACGTTGTCTATGCAATAAGACTTTTTGTCCGTACTTTCTTTCCCCCCTTTTTCTATTTCTATAGTGTATTTTATACCTAGTAAAAGACTAGGAGAAAGTAGTATAGAGTCCTTATGTCGTCCCCCGTGTTGCATGTATTTAATTGCTCAATTAATCATAAATATGGAGCCGGTTGAGTTGATTTTTTTTATAAATAAGGAATAAATTAAATCCTTTCTTTTTTTTCAAAAATATCAACAGAAAACTGAAGCTGAAAAAAAATCCTCTCTCTCATTTCATAAATCCCCCCCCCCTCATATTTTTTTTTATAGAGAAGGACACGTAAGGTTTAAAGTTTAGCCTTGTTTAGCCAAGTGAAATGATTTTTTTGGGAGGAAAGGGTTATACATCTATGTATACTCTTTAGTTGTAATTGAAGTCTCATAAAAGATTTGCTTTCTCTTTTTTTTGGTTTTTGTGCATTGTTTGTAAATGAGCTTAAGGGAGGAGAAAACAACAAGGATAGCTTATGAGATCACCCCGTCAGCCACCTAAAGACGATAAATTGAGAAGTTATGCGGGGGGACATTATTGTAAGAATTATATGCTCTAAGACTTTCTCTAAAGCTTTACTAAAATGCAGGCGCCTTTTTTTTCTCTTTCTACACACTTTCTCCTTGTCCTCATCCTCCTCCTCCTTGTTATCCTTGTTAGAGAAAACTAATTAAGTAAATGAAAGGAGTCAAAACTGATTTAATCGTGTTAATCATGTAAGAATCGTTGTAATCCCTAAATATTTAGTAAAGAGACAAATCCTCCATTTTAAAATCAATTTTTAACTATTCAAATTATTTTTTATAATTAAAATTTAACAATATTTAAAAAAACCACGTGACAATAATTTAATATCTTTACTGAAATTAAATCTGTACAGATACAGCAACAGAGAAAAAGAAAGTCATTAAAACTAAGTCAAGAAGACTTTTTGAGGAGCTCAAGACACTAGAGACTGGAGAAAGTTAAGAGAGAAAGTAAAGAAGTAAAAAATAGGAGGAATTATGTAAGAGAGAGACTTGCCACGTTGCATTTTCTTTACCATTGAATTATTACAAGAGGGAAAATATGATTTATATGGGGAATTTTGTTTTGGAGCAGATGCATCATTTATTTGCCTTTTTTACAAGGCGCCTTAGAATCTAGCTTTTATTCATATATCAACTAAATAATTCACAACCACCTTTCTCTCTCCGTCTCTTTTCTTCCACCTTATCAAAATAACAAAAAGAGCTTTCTCCCAATTAAGATCTACGTGATCATCATCATTTTCCCTCTCTTAAATATTCTTGAACATAACTTTCACACCTTAGTACTGTACATGGAGGACATAACTAGGAACAAGAAATTTATGTCAAAAACTATTTTAAATTTTATTTAGCTTTTAACAAAAAATTAAACAAGACACCCCATCACATGTCTACAAATATGTGCCAATTGTCTCTCATGTTGTGTACAGCAGTGAAAATCAATAATAATTCTGGGACCCTTTTTTTGATTTTTTGAAGGGTTAGAAAAAAAGGTGGAGTAAATTAAAAGCTCATTATCGAATATTTTATTTTGACAGTCTCTCTTCCTCCCTTGTCGTCTATTTCTTAAATCAATGAGACATTTTTTGGGGGAGGGGGAGAACGCATGCAAGAAAATATGGATTTATTTTCTATTTAAGACACACGCACCGCCACTATCATTTTACACGTAAAATTTCCTATTTTTTTAAAGCTTAATTAAAATTAAGAAACATTTCTTACAAAAAAATGTTTTTTAGGAAAAAAGTGTTTTCTGTAATCATAATTAAATTAAAAAAAATTGTCAAAACTTTATAAATAAATTTAGTATTCTACTCGACTACAAAACTACTGTGAAAAAAGGGGAAAACTGTAAAATGAAATGAAAATTGTGCAATAGATTTTTTGGTGGTTGGTCAGCCACAAAATATTGATGTTGTAAGTGGACAAGAGTTCTTTTGGAGTGACTAGAGAGGGAGAGAGAGTTGAAGAGAAAGTAGAGAAAGAGGATTGCGTGTTTACATGGCCAGTCTGCAGTCGTCACACGACTATACAGTATATGTATATATATAGAGGGACATGCTCAAGTTGCGTGTTTTCCACAAGATATTAAAATCTTTTAGGAACTGTATATTTATTTATGAGTCTCTCTCCCCCTTCTCTCAACCACCACTCCATCCCCTCTTATGCTCCACATGTACAAATAATAGGCAACTTTTTTTTCTCTCTAGTCTTATTGTGCAGGGCCATAAGGATTTTTATAAGAGAAAAAAAAATAGAAATAATATTAAAACTCATTTGCATGCAAAAATAAATTACACTTTCGTCACTTTTACTTCCATTTGCGTAACAATGCAGTCTCTCTCTCTTACTTTCTCTGTTTGTTTGACCTTTGAGAAAAAATAAATTTCACTCAAACTTTCTTCCTTTTTTCTCTCCTTTTTTCTAATTTCTACTACCTTTTTCTTCCCATTCTTTACTTTCTCCTACCTGTACAGTGTACACTCCTCCCTATGCCTCATGCCTAGTTTTTTTTGGAGTTGGGGAAAGTCTTGTGGAATGAGTAAACTAATTCAGTAAAAATTACATGACAACAAACAAACATTTTTATCAGATCAATCACTAAAATTACAATAGAAAATTCTCAATCAGTCACAAAAAAAAGAAAGTTTTTTTTTGTGAGGGAGACTAAATCAAGAAAATAAATATGCCAAATTCAAAAAAAATTTACAATAATCAAATGCTACAGCTTAAATAAATGTGTGTGCATGTACAATTTAAGGGGAGGTGAAAGTTGACAATAAATAAAGGTGCCTTTTGTTAAAATAAAAAAATAAATTATAATAAATAACAAGAGAGAAAGTACATGTATAATTCTTTAAATAAATTCAACCAAAAAAACTCAAGTTTCATGACCTCTCTCTCTCCAAATTAGTCATTAACGTGAAAGCATATAAAACACAAATAATAGGAAGGGAATTATTTTAGAGAGGATTGACTTTGCGAGTATTTAGACTATTTTTTACACACAAAAAAAAATTCAAAGACAAGGCCAGGAAGTTATTGAGAGAAAGAGAAAAGAAGAAAAAAAAGGTGGATATAATCATGGTTCGAACATTTCCGCAAGTGTGCGGAGCAATCTTTTTTATTTTACTTTCTCCCAAATATCAACTCACCTATTATAAGGAGAGGGGTTTTGTAAAACGATAGAGAGAGAGAGAGAAGAAAAAAGGCAGAGTGTGCAAAAGAGTAGTGGGAAGTGTAGTGAGGAGGGGAGTGGAATAAATACAGTGACAAAGACACATAAAACCCACCTTGGTGATGCATTACCTTTGTATACATATTTGTCAAGTATACCAACTCGTATAGACAATAAAGGTACAACTTTTCAAGTATATCTACTCACCATATCACTTTCTATATCAGATTGGGCGCACATGCTCAAAAGTGGAGCGTCTCTCTTTGTAGAGAGAAAGCATAGGAAGCCATGTATGAGTTGCATTGTTTAACAAAAAAAGGCCATGTGCTTAGTCCAAGATGGATAGTGGAAAAAAAAGAAAAGAATAGGAGAAAGTGAGATGTTTAACAAAGTTGTGCTGGGGAAAGCACACTACGATGAGTGTGAGTGTGAGACTGAGGTGGCTATGGCTGTAGGCAGTGACTTTCTCCACACATAGAGACTCACACACATCATACGGATAAATTGAGGATACACAGAAAGAGAGAGACGTACAGACTACGGAACATTTATAGTTGAAAGGAATACTAGGGAGTTAGAAAGTTAGGGGAAATTGCGAATTGCGGTGGATTTCTTTCTTTCCTCAATAGACCGGTAAAAATCGGGGAAGAGGATCTCACAAAAACTCTATTATAGAAGAAAAGAGAGAGAGAGAGAGAGAGATAGGTTTGAGAGTCTCGAAGGAGGATATGTGCGTGGTTTGTACACTTGGCAAATCCCTTGGTCTGCTTGGGTGCTGCTTCTCTTCTCCTACTCCCAATTTTTATGTACCCAAAACTACACACATAGCATGTATGTCTGTCATTGTACAATGGCAAGAGAAAGTTTTTCAAAAAAAGAGACAATTTTTGTCTACATGAGGAATAGAATAGAAACTAAAGTGTGGACTAAACTTCTTCTTCTTCCTGGAAACAAGGAAAGGAGAAAGTTGAGTGAAGGAAAATAGAAAATAATATTCATATGCAAATTGTCAGGGGCTTTAACTTTCCCCGAAAGCCAAGACTCACACAAGAACAGGAGGAGAATGAATACACAAAGTGAGACATTGAGAGAGAAAGCATGCTCTAATTACAGGTTTTGTGGGAGAAGGGGGGGAGTTGAGCGTTAATGATGTTCTCAAATCGTAATAAAACTATGCACAAAAAATAGTTGGCTTGGGTCTATATACAAACAAAAACACAGTGTGCCATTACCCGCATGTAATTACATGAGTGAAAATTAGATGAAAGCAAGAAGATAGTTTACACTCCCCTCCCCTCTACACACATTCCCTCACTCTTCATTGCCCTGCCGCGCCTGTAAATGACAGCAAAACAACTTTTACCAAAAATATACACACTATTTTTTTTAAATACAACAACAAAAGACACATTTTGACGCATGTGTCCAACAAAGAGAGAGAGGCACTTTATTGTTCTCCCGTAAAAACAGGCCTGAAAAATTCGGGACAGTGACTTTCACAAGACGGAGGGTTTCTAGTACTTGAGCTGCATGTTAAATGAATCTTTTTATGTGCCCGTGGGTGAAACTTGAGGAAGAGAAAGCGGGAGAATGAGTTAAAAGAGTCATTCCATGATCCCTACCCACTATAAAATTAACCAAACACAGCATGTAGCTTCCATCTCCAATTTGTGCAACTGGGCAGAGCACACAGACACAGACCCAAAGTCCTTTCTCTTTCTTTCTTTTTTGTCATACAATTCCACTGAGTCACATTTCTTTCATGGTTATTGTCTCGTCCAAAACTATGATCTAAAAGAGTCGTCACTTAACTCATAATTAAATATTAAATGTCTCTCTTCCCAATTATTAAATTGTTTTGGCCTACATTCTCTTTTTTTTGAATTTTCAATTTTAAACTTGGTTAAAAATCAATATTTAAAATGTCTTTTTCTCAGTTAATTATTTTTTTGCGAATTTTCTTATCCTTCCCCACTATAATAAAGATATGGCTGCCGCTATCTTTATTTGGTGAAAGTGTTGCATATAATTTAAAATTTTAATTATCCTGATTTATTATACCGGAAGTGGAAAGTGAGTGTAGTAAATCATGTGCAAAATTGTCATTTTTTAATGGCAAAGATATTTCAACTATAAAATTGACATGAATAAACAAGAGTAAATAAACGTGGCTATTTTTTAATAGAAAAAATAAAAATTGAGCGGGAATTATTTTTTGAATAGAATCCCACCTCAGGCCTCAAGATTTTAACTTCCTGTCCTCTTGCCTTTAATGTAGTGTACTTTCACTAGAGAAAGATGGAGAAAGCCTGGGCAGGAAATTAACTAACGAAGACGTAGGCTGGTGACTGTAATCAAGTGCATCTGGAAGAATTATACACTACAAGAAGACAACTTTATCTTTTTCTCTCTCTCTCTCTCTCTCTCTACTTTCTCTAAACACATTTTAGTACAGTCCCCTTGCATCGAGTAACACGAGTGGATGAGCTATCGTCCCTAGTAACGGACTCCATACACATTAAGAAAAGAATGTGTAAATCTTTAGCATTTTACAAGAGAGAGTATTCTTGTTTTATAATCTTGAGACTTTCTCCATGTAGCAATGAACATGTCCCCGTGAAAGTTTCCTCTTGTGATTTTTGAGTAGAATTTTATGTGATAAGAGGAGTATCCGTATGGATATTAACAAGTATTCCTCATTGCTTTCTCTTTCTACATAAAGTCCTTGGAGAGTTCCATGTAGTGGAGGAAAGACAGGTTTATAAATGGAAAGAGCGGACTTTGAACTAGTTTACACTAGTTTCCTATACATATTTTTTTTCTCTAGCTTTCTCTTTGTGGAGAGAGACAAGATACAACTGTAGACTCACGTCTTATCATCATTTGCTCATCGTGGAAAAAAGGAGAAAGCAGTTGGCTACCAGTGGCACATGCACGGTAAAAGATGAGTTGTTTTGTAAACAAGACAGGTTACTCTCCTTGTTTTCCGAAAGATTTAGACTTTCTTCGTACACAACTCTCTCTCTATACTTTCTCTCTATTTTCTTTTTATCAGTACAACTTGTCCTTGTAAAGGGAAGGAGAATGTACAATAAACACAAGTGCTCGTTCATTCGTACTCATGCACTGAATTTTTGTGGCTCTCTCTCGTCTGTCTGTCTGCACCACTGCACCAGGGAATTTATCTTGAAAAGATCAGCCCTTCCTGATTGGCCATGTCTCTCCTCTCTTTCTTCTTTTGCTTTCTCTTGTACCAGAATAAAAAAAAATTCTACGGCATTGAAACCCAGTTCAATCATCAATGCGGGTATACTCATATATAACCATTATATTTTTATTTTTCAACTCTTTCTCTTCATCAAAAAAAAAAACAAAAAATTTTGAGCTTGTTGCTTTATTTTAAAAAATACATATCTAATTTTTTTGGTCCTCAATTGCTTCCTATTTTTGTGACTTTCCCCAGTTTCTATCAATGAATTTTTATTTATTAATCTTTTGTAAAAACAAAAAGGAAAAGTGAAAGTATCCTGAAGAAATTAGAATTAAATTTCTCATAAATTCATAGAGAAAATTATTCCCTCTCTCTCGCTTTCTCTTTCTATGGTCCTTAAAATTGAGTATGAGAAATTACCAAAGTAATTTAATGACCCGTGAAATGTTTTGATTTTAAATTACAACAGTGAAAAACGAGAGAGAAAGGGAAGGAAGAAAAATGAGGGAAAGGATGGGGAGAAAGCATGATTTGGCAGAATTACAAAACCTATGACTCGCCACAGATAAATTGTATTGCTATCTGTGTGACAGTAAGTGAATTATAACAGGTGAATTATTTAGTACAAAAAGAGAAAACTTTCTACATGGAAAATATATATAAGACTACAGAGCGAAAGTAGTATAGTAGATTATTGCGTGAATGAATAAAGGTGTTCCTGTTCCTGTCATGTACTCAAAATAAACCCAAAAATTTCTTCGCTCAAACTCCAAAGCTCCCTCAAAAACCCAAAAGGAGAAAGTACGGATATGTGTACTTTATTTTAGTTGTAAAAGGAGTAAACAGGATTATTGGTTAAACATTCTCCCAGTTTGGAAATTAGTGTTAGAGGCCAACACAAAATGACAGCGCACGGACGGCAGGCATGTTCATCATAGATCGGAAATGGAATCCTAATTCTCTCCAACTTTCTCTCTCTCTCTCTGCTTTCAAGACAACCCAACAGCCAGATGAACGAAAGACTAAAGTGAAAGGGAGGGTTTTTTAGAGACAGAGAGAGAGAGAGAAAGTGGAAGAGAGGAGGGGGGAGAATATATTTTGAATTTATTACGAGGGAAAGTCTATATATAGGATATTTTATGTGTAAACATATACACAAAGAGAGAGAGAGAAAGCCGCCGCCATGCAGTGCTTAGTTGATACATTATTTAGTACATTGTATGTATATTATATGAGAAATGGTTGTTCTTTAGGGAGAACGAAAACTTGTTTGAATTTTCATAAGCCCAGACTTGCACGTCCTCTTGACATACTTTTTATCCCACCCTCCCATTTTTTAAAAAAACACAAAAATGGCAATGGTAATTTTCATTCGCTTTCTCTTTTCACCTTTTCTCCATTTTTTTTTGCAATGTAGAAAATATATTGAGGAATTTAAATATGAAATGCTTCTAAAATAAAATAAAAGTCTGACCTTTCTCTGATCCACAAACGCGAGGCACCATCGCCAAAATTGGACTACAAGCGGAGTTGTCCATACAGAAATCTCTGGCCTGTTAATTATAAAATTAAAACAAAAAAAATTAATTTACATTGTCAATTGTCACTTAAATTTAATCCAATTTCATTAAATATTTCTTCTTAAAAATCAAACTAAACTTTACTATTAAATTATTTTTTTGATCTTAGAAATGATACATCTTAATTAATTGACGTACATTGTCCAATGATTAAATAATTTCTAAGGCATGTTTTTTATTCATGATTATTAAATAAATAATTAAATGCAACTTGCCTGGATACAGTTCATCATAGTGGTAACAGTCTTGGTTTGTACTCCTGTAAAAAAAGGGGAAAAATGGTTAGATGACTTTTTTTCTGAGGTGGTGGAGTGACAGAGAATTACCATGTAATAAAATAACTAGAGACTCTTTTTCTGTGAGACGAGAACTCGTGTATCATCATCATCTTGATCATGATCATTGGTGAATGTGTCTGTGTGGAGTAAAGTGCCTCTATCTTGTGTCTCCTTTTTTTTGGCCATGAAACTAGATGAGATGGATTGTCTTGTATTACGACCTGACCTGTCTTCATGATTAATGATCCTCCACCGTTTTCTCTCCACCACTTAGCTTAACGATATACACATCCAACTCCAAAACTGGAGCCCCCCAAGAAACCCCAACGAGGCAAGAAAACTTATAGAACCCCCAAAATACAGAAAACCCCGTTTTTATTAAACGCAGCCCAAACACCGGGTATTTTGTACATTTATATCTTTTGTGGTATCTCTCCCTACAAATGAACCAACCCTTTCACTCATAGCTGATCTCCCTTTATACCCATTTTTACTATGTACTTTCCCCAAAACTTGTCCCTCTCTCTCAAGACTTTCCTTGTGGTGACAAAGGGACGGAGAAATTTAAATTTAAAGGACGTGAAATTAAAATGTTGATATGCAAGATGGGGATTGGTCTAGGGCCCTTTTTTGGAGGGTAGAAAAGTAAAAAAGTGGGTTAGCTGGGATGGGGAATAAACCTTTGGAATTTTTAATCGAATCAAATTAAAACCATTTTGACACATGCTCACGCTTATGACGCTCTCTCTCAATGTGTCACATGCTCTTACTTTCCCCTAAGTTTTGCATTGTGTCCATGAAGGGAAGACGTGAGGAGAAAAAGTCTTTTTCTATCTTATTTTAAGGGGAAAGGTGTAGACTTTTACTTTAAAGGGAAAGGGAAAGACTGTGTAAAATGCTGAGCCAACCTCATCATATCATACCATTTCAAAAAAAAAGTCAACTCCCCATGGGATCATTTGCCATCACCCCTCCCCCTCCGTTCCTTCATAAGAGTTAGGACCAGTACCAGTGACGGTTTTTTTTTTGAAAATTTTCTCCACTTTTTTTGGAGAAGAAATACATGCGAAATTTCTTTGAATTGTCTCAACTTCTCCTCATTTTTTTTTTTGCCTCTGCCTCGTGCACTTGAAATTCTTCCACCCTCGTGCACTTTGATTGAAGAACATTGTCGGAATGGCCAGCTTACTTTAATGTGCAATTTCAAGACTTTCTCTTCTTATAGAAAGCTCAAGCCAAGAGCTAGACACAAGACAAAATTTTCTTAGCTCATCCTCAAGACTTTCTCTTTTTTTACAAGGGCTTGAAGCTCTCGAGACAAAAAAGACAAGTCTTTGTCTTTTTTCCCCCTCTTCAAGCAATTTTAAATACGGTAAGAGATCAACCTTAGAAAAAGAATCTTTCTCTTTTTCTTTATGACAACTTTGCCTTGAAGTTGGGTTTCTCCTCTGTCTCTTTTTTTTAAAACAAAATTTTACAAAAAAAGCCACCAATGAAAGTTTAGAAAAAAAATTTAAATCCCCCACTTAAAAATTGGCCACGTGTAACATACAACATGGAAGGAGAAAAGACTCTTGAGACTCATGTGAGGGAAAGTTGGTAGTTAGACTTTAGTGTAATAATAATTGAGTTGACAACGACCTCTCAATTTTGTAAATGGTTTTTCCATTATAAATGTAAAAACAGAGAGAAAGTATTTACATGTGTTCATGTGTACGTATATGTACACGCATGTATTCCATTTTGTCATTTACAAAATCCTAAATTATTATTTTCTAACACTTTACAAAAACTTTCTCTTTATCCTTATCTCATTCAATTGTTCACCAGAGATACATTGTCATTTTTTCCTCCTTCTTTTTTTGAGAGAAAATCTGACGAGAAACAAAACCGCTTGTCATGACTACAAATATGGAAATGAGGCAAGAGAATCTTGTGCATCTGCAACCCCATACTTTCTCTCTAGACACACCTGAGACATTTTAAGAGGAAAGAGAAAGATATGAAAAAAAGAGATACTTGTACTCTCTCTCTCTCTCTTGTCTATACATGATAATTCCATTGGATTATGAAAAAAATGGAGAGACAGGAAAGTGACAAGTGAACATCTTGAGCACTGAGCCCCCACTCCCTCCCATTCAACGTCAGATTCTCCATGTAAAAAAGGGAATGCGAGTGCACTTGACTAGATTTTTGTGACTACATGGAGATATACATTATGGAGAAATTTCTCCTTTCTCTTTCTTGTTTCACAAAAAAAGAGAAAGGAAGATTCATGAACTGCATTGCTGCCACGTGTATCTGTATTTTAGAGAGCTAGAGAGAGAGAAAGGCTCTTGAGTTTTGAGTCATGGAGAAAGTCAGTGACTATGAAGTAGGAAGAAGGGGAGTAGGTGAGATACAAATTGGAGTCTTGAAGAAGACGCAAGAGTAGGAAGAGGAAGAACACTAAACGGAAGATAAAAGCGGTTTCGTGTTCAGATCACGGTCCGTCTCCACCATCTTTTTCGAAAGGAGAAAACTGGTGGCTGGCTAATGTATCAAAATTTCTTGTTCCTTCTTTTCCCCAGTGTTTCCTTATGTACTGTAAATACATAGACCCTTCATCTTTCTCCTCTCTAGAAATGGTTCTACACTTTTTGTGTCATATGTACAAGGGATTTTGAAAGGCACAGCATGTTTCAAAGCACTCTTGCCGATCAGCCAGATTACAAGAATAAATCTCATGCTGATGTATTCTTCTCTATCCACACCATCTCAACCCGTCTTTCACCATCCCATTCATACTTTTCTCTCTCTCCCTCTCTCACTTTACTAGAAGAATTGCCCTAGTCTCAAATATTTGAGGGTTCTCTACTTTCACTAAGATCAACCCCCCTTTTGCATCTTCAGCCTTGTTCATCATCATTATCTTACTTTTTTCTCTCTTTTGCCTCCTCAATTTCTCCTTTCTCCATTCCCCAAACAATTCATTTTCTTAAAAAAAATTCTCTGTCACCCCCCCCCCCTCTCTCTTCTCTTTCCAATGCCCTCATCAATCTCTCCATCTCTCTAGTCGATACCCGGGCATTGACTTTGACTCAGGTAGTGTAGTGACTACGGTTTTGTAATTATGTAAAAAATTTCAGACTACTTTTAAAATCGTCTTTAAATTCAATTCAATTAATAAAATATTGTTTTTTAATGCGAGACATTTTCTAGTTTATTAAACACCTTTAAAATTTAAAATTCTATTAATTGGCCAAGTATGTTTTTAGAAAATAGACATTTTAAAAAAATACAAATACAAAATATTCTGTATCGATTTGCATGAGAAAGTTGTCCAAAAAATTTATTAATTCATTGCAGAAAATTGGAGAAAGCAGGCAAAAAATAGTTGTTGATAATTCCCCTTGTTTTCTCCCTCTTTCTCCACGTCTCTATGAATCTGTTCATCAAAAAAAAAGAATGGGAATGCTGTACAAACATTCCTGGGTGACAAGCTCTTGTTGTCTCTCACCATGCGTCCAAAGTTAATAAACTGGATTTAGTCCATCACGAGAAAGAAGAAAAAGTGGGGGACTCTTTTTCTCCGAAATTGAGTTGATTGATAAAAGAGAGAGAAAGTTGGAGAAGTTATCTAGTTTGTGGGGGAGAAGGAGGGGTGTTGTGTGTGGTGATGGAGTATGAAATAGAAAGAGAAAGGAGAGAGGAAACCACAGAGAAAGTAAGAGAGACATCATTTACAAGAGTGGAGCCCACACACACACACACAGGAGAGAGTACAAATGTTTTTCTTGTAAGGAATGGTGGAGTTAATCCGAGAGAAATGAAATCAATTCAAGTCATTTCTGTATGGATGTTCCCCCCTAACAGGATTTTCAGCCTCGTTGCTTACTCTCACATGCTTTGATGCATTCCAACTTGTTCACACGCCTTCAGACCACATCCAAAGGCTATTTAAATCCTTCTGTGGCAAACCAACCATTTCCCCCTTCCCCTTCTCTCTCACTCTTCTTCTTTTTTTTCCAAACTAAAACTGTCTAATCGTAACGTTTTCACATGCACAAAAGAGTTACATCTTTTTTTCCTTTTTTTTTTGACCTCCAACAAGCTCAAAGTGGAGAAAATTGTTTCAATGAAATGCAAGTGTACAAATATGGTCGACATTTTTTTTAAAGTGGATGAGTAAGAATCCATAGTTGAAAAAAACTGGGGGTTTCAAGGTTTCTCTAGATTAGAATCCATTTTGAAAAACATTTTCTTTATGTGCAACAAATCTGAGGTTTTCCAGTTTCATTTTAAGATGAGAAAACCGATCCGGGAATGAGTTTTTTCCCCTCTTTTTTTCTAGTTGCTTTCTCTCTCTATTTTTTTTGTAAGACATGGTTTTGTCAAGAAAAAGAAAACAGATGACATTGTTTCTTTCAAGAGCACGTGATGAAAGAAAGGAGGAGAATTTTCCATCGTTAAAGGAGAAAAAGAGAACAAGAGCCAAAAATGAAATCAGAGTAGAAGACAAAAAAAAGTCTCTAGTCTCTAGCTTTCACTTTGTCTCTTACAATTGTACTAACCTAATAGTCTAATGTAACATGTGCAATTTGTCTTTTACTTTCTCTTTCTATTTGTTTATGCATCATGTTGCAATTTTATATAAGTTATAATGCGCACTAAATTGGAGAGTTTGACTTTCTCTTTTGGTTTTTGTTTGTGGTCAACTAATCTTTTTTTCTTTGTTTTTTTTGGCAAGGAGAAAGTAAAGACAAAAAATGGGAATAAAATACAAATTAAATATTTGTCAAAACAAAATTTAAAGTTCTTTTTACAAAAATAGTTTATAGACTAATCTTCATTTTTTTTCTAAAGAAAAAAGACATTTGATCTGTCATTTGCCATCTTTTTTAAGAGGAAAAAAGACAAAGAAAATAAATTCGAGTTTTAGATTTCTTAAAATAAAATGTTTTTTTGTTTGGATACTCCTACACGACCACAAGAAAAATTACATGGACTTTTACAAGCGCATCAGACTCACTAGCCTTGAGGCTAAAAAATGAGACAGATGAAAATCTCCGTCCATATTTTTTCCCTCGACTTTCACTCGGCAAATTCATCGATCATCGTTGACAACAAGACAAATAATCCATGTCCATGTCAATATTTCTCAATCTCTTGTCTTTATTAGTCTCCCCCTTTCTCTTTTTATCTTGCTCTAAAAAAATTGTTGTGATTTGTGCCCACAAAAAAAAACTTTCACAATCTCTACAAAAAAAAGAAAGAGATCTTTCCCCTTCTTTTTTGGTGAAAATCTTGACTTATCACTTTTAACACTTGAACTCCAATTTACTATTCATTAAAAAATAATTCAGTATGGAAACTGACTTGAACTGTTGAGAAAGAGAAAGTTGGGAAAGAAAGTGTGTGCGTGTGTGTGTAATAAATAAAATATTTAAATAGGAGAAACAAGAAGTGTAAAGCTAATTACATGCTCTTCAAAAACTTTCTCCTAACATCCATTCATCCTTTATGTATATAAAAGAGAAAGCCATGTCTTATTATTCATAAACTCAACCCTTAATACTCCTCATAGAAGAGTAAAAGGGGAAAAGGATGGACGAGGAAGAAAAAGAGAAAGTTTTTTTTGGCATGTACAAAACACGCATAATATTCTCAACATTGTAGAAAGTCCAGCTCTCATAAGACAAGATTTAATAATATTCAGTTTAGTTTTTTTTAAAAAAGAAACTGAATATGCATCTCCCTACCAAAGGCAATTTGAAGGTGTAAAGAAAATAAAGTGGAAAGTATAGAACCTGTTTTAGATAAGCTGACTTCCGCTACAAAATGTACAAGCAAAAAGAGAAAGTGGAGCTGTTCCCTCTCACCGCCATGATAAGCCTGAATTATATCATTTCTCATTTCGCCTTCCTTTCCTTTTTTAAAGAGTGAAAACCGCACAACCAAAGGGAAAAACGGAGAGGGGAAAGAAGAATGTAGTCGGGGCTGTAGAGTCACTCATTGTCGCTACACAATTTATCCATGCCGAAAATTTTCTCTGCATTACAATCTCCACTTTCTCCTTTCCCTTTTTTTTCTTAACAAGGGAAAGCCCAGTTCCCTCATTTGTAACATGTTTATGCTCCATTTCACTCTCACAGTCAAGACACCCCTTGTCACTCCTCGTGTCTATAGACGTACATATTTTATATATGTAAAATTCTTACTACTTTCTTTTGACCTTTTTTCATGTGGAGAAAGTACAATACAATAACTCTTGAAATTTGGTATGAGTTGGTTGAAGAAGAAAAAAAAACTCAATCTAACGTTGCTTCACATCAAACAAAATTTTCTTTAATAAGTCTTCTCCCTTTCTCTTTCTCTTCCCCCTCTCACTTTTCACTTCTCAGTTTCTCATATAAGAAAAAGTATTCTCTTCATAGTACTTTCTCCCCCTCTTTTTCTCAGGAATTTCAATGAGGCCAAAAAGTAGACTGGAGAAAGTAAAGGTGAATAAGTCATTAATTAAATTTTAATTTGATCCCCTTCATAACCTTCCATTTCCCTATCGACTATAATAACAAGACGAACAAAAAATTTCAAAAGGTGTCAATGTGGGCAAAAATCTACACAAAATAATGATCCCCCATTTTTTATTGAGCAAATAATTAAAATTACAAGCCATTTAATTATTCATCACGAAAAAAATGGAGATATGAGAGGAGCTACGGAGCATATCAAAAAAAGTTTGTTTTCTTTTGTAAGAAAAAACAAGAGAAAACAAAATCCCTTGATGTTATGAGGTTGGCCATAGAAAATGACTTTCTCTAAGAAACTCTCTCTTCCCCCTCTCTCTCTCTCTCTTAGAAAGTCAGGAGTGAGGAATCTATGGGATAATAAAATAAAGGGAAAGACAAAAGGAGAGAAATATGTGGGGGCCTTTCTCTCTCTCTATTCATTTGCTTCCTCCTTTATGAAGGAGAAAGAAGAAGTGAATGGGGGTTTAATTGTCTTAAGAGTTGATGTAGAAGTGAGAACACACTTGATTTAAACTTAATCATTTGTTCCAAGTATTGGAATTGACAAAGGAGGACTGTCGACATGGCACGATATGCGGTTTGTCTACTGACTTGAGCGACAAGAACAACTACCCAACCCAACCAGCCCATGAAAAGAGCTTTCTCTCTCTCTCATTCATCCATTTCAAAAGGACTTTCTCTATAATGAGGGTTCGGGGGAGCCTGAATGAGGACGTTTATAATGGTTAAAGTGAAAACAGTCCTCCTTCAAGCACAAATAGAACATGAAAGTTCCAAATGCAACAGCCGGTCAATATGTCAGCACATTTTTTTGAGACTCATTTCCATGCATCCTCCTTTCTCCCCCTTTCTCTTTTTTAAAAAAAACTCTAAAAAGGAGGCTCCAACCCACACCACCCACTTGACATTTAGTTACAGCTGGTAGCCACACCAATAAATATTTTCCTAATCTTCCTCCCATTCCCCACTCACAGAGTCCCCATCTTTAGCAAAGAGAGAAAGCAAGTTGATTTTGGGTGGAGGGAGAAAAAAAAGTGGGATTATTATTTTTTTTTTATTTTTCTCTACTAATCTTCTTTTAAAACTCTTTTTTTTTTAAACTCCAAATCTCCAGTTTAGTCTTGTGACTATAAAATCTCTTTTTTTTACTTATAATTACACTCATTCCCTTTCCAGACACTTTTTTGCAGAGTGAAAGTGGGAAAGGATGCTTTCCCATTCCTTTTTTAAAGAGTTTTTTCTTGCTACTACTTTCCTTATCTGTACAAATTTTATACTAAAAGTTTTCTCTCTTTTTTTTAAGAATTTCCTTTTCAACTTTCTCTCTCTCTCTCATGAGCCAAGTCAAGAGCTTGTAATTTGATTTTTTTTTATCACTTGTTCCTTGTTCAAAAAATAATATTTTTCTTATCGAGCAAGTCATAAATTTTATTTTCTCTTGCTTTCTCTCTCCACTTCCTTAATTTCATTAAGGGTTAATGATCATGTTAAATATTTTATAATAATAATAATATTACTCGAAATCTTTTAAAAAAATAAAATTGAGATTGAAAAAAGAGACAAGAGAGAGAAAGGTCGTTGGGATTTGACTGAGGGTGAAAGTTTTTTTGGGAGGGGGAGAAGGATAATGGGAATTGAGTGATGGGAAAGAGGGGGAGATTGTTTTTAAACCGTGATGAGCTGTAAGGCGAGTATTTTCCTCATGAAGGACTATTTGACATAATCCATCATCAAAGGTTTAGACGTAACACACGCTTATAATATGTATCTATCCGTCTCTCTATTTATTTATTGGATGGATGGCATGGCAGGGAAAAGTCAATGGAGGGAATGGGCTAATTCCATTGTTGCTTCAAACGTCAAACTCAAAGCTTACAATATTTCATTCAACTTGATATCCCCCTCCCCCCACTTTCCCCTTTCCCTTGTGTCATTTTGGGGTTTCAAGTGGAGAAGAGCAATTAAAATTTTGTTTATATTGTGACTAAAATTGGTTACAACATAACTTTCTCCTTTCTTCTCTCCTTCTAATAATAATTTTCTCCTTTGACCTCCATGGATTATTTGAAGAATCCCCCGTCTCTTCCTTTCTCTTGACTGCCATATTAAATAATTATTAGAGTGGCTCTGTCAAAGTCTAATGATATTTATAGAATGATAAAGGTGGCTAAAATAGTATTAAATCTCAATTATTAATCTAATGATTTGCGTGGAAGACTTTAAACTGTATTTCTGATTTTGTAAATGGGGCTTTTATAAATAAATTTTGATAAATTATTTCACAAGATCTCTTTCTCTTTCTCCATTTTGTTCTTTGAAGATGAGAGAGAGAGAAAGTAGAAATAAAAGTGGTACAAGATTCATGACACATGATTGGGTTCAATGACAGAGTCTTAATATTTACTTGGTTTTACTTTCACTCTTTGTTACAAAATACAAAAACGTTGCACAAAATGACAAAGATTAGTGTCAAAACATAGAAGAGGACCAAAGGTATACAATTTAGTCGTCATCCTCATCTAAAACCGCAAGACATTTTGATCTCTGTAAAGTCTCAGAACATGACAAAGCCTATCACCAGAGAAAGAGACAGAGAGAGAGAGGGAAAAACCTTTGGTGAAAATGTCACCCAAGCACAAGAGAAAGCATATAAAGGATCATTGGAGAATTTATGCTTGAGCCACATAGATCACAAAAGAGAGAGAGAGGAGTTGAGGAACATGGATGGATGGCCTAGACCACCAGGTGAGGAGCAAGACCTTTTGTTTCTCCTTCATGTTCTTTCCCTTGTTCAACAGAGAGACAGTCGTGGGGACAAGAGGGAGATACATGTTGGTAAACAAAACAAAAGGGTGTAGTATCTAGTTAGTGTGCTTTCTCTCTCTCTCTCTGTTGTCACAGAGAAAGCAGTTAAATATTTACTCATTTCAAATGAGATTGCGATTCGGCTCTCTTTTATGTTCCCTCTTCTAAATCCTCCTCCTTTCTTTCTTTCACTTTCTCATAATCAGTCTCTCATAAAATTATTTGTACCAACTTTCTCCTCTTCGTACAAGGAGAAAGCTTCGCATAAATTTAATAAAAAAAATGAAATGACAAATTCATGAGACCAATGTCCCCAAGAAATTCATTTTGGAGTAATTATTCTAAAAATAAAATTGGTTAGAGTTACAGTTTAAATGGAAGGACGTCATTGGTTCATATTTCCATTGTCATGAATGTGATAGGATTAAGGGTAAGTAAACAGAAATAGTGTAAATAGTAGCGTAGCGTAAAGGGAATTGGAAATATCCACATGGATTCTATATCCCTCTCTCTCTCTACACACATGTGTACGCACCAGAGAAAATCTGCACTAAAAACCATTGGTGAAAGCTATATACAGAGTTACTCGCAAAACCTACGAGTGTATATCTCAGCCAAAAAACTTTCTCTGGAGCTGTGAACGAGAAAAAGAGGGAGGAAAGGAGGAGGGCTGGAATGGGGTTTGTTGACGTGTATGAAAAAGGAAATCTCATTGGGATTCTGAAAGGACAGAGTTGATGTGTAGCACATCAACGATGATACCTATGAACCTCCATTGTCTTGCAACTATCACATATATTTTATCTACAAGTTTAGACTCCCCCTTTTTATATAGAAAAACATTTTCTCTCTGTTTTCCTACATACAGAGATGATTCTCCTGTCATCAATATACTACCTGAGTTACTCTTATGAGAGAGAGAGAGAGAGAGAAGGATTTCCCAAAAGTTTTCATATCCCCCCACCAACTCTCTCTTTCTCCTGATGGGGGAAAAGTATGAGAAAGGACAATCTCCATCGGCAGCCCAAGCACTCTCTGCCAGCACCACTCAATAATGGGCAAAGATACGATTACTGGATTTAGTCACTAATACCACCCTCTGTAAAACTACGTGATGACTGCCATGTCTCCTTTCTCCTCTTTCCCCCTCCCTACCCCTCCCTCCCTTCCCTTCCCTGTGTGAGGAGATGCGGACGGCGAAAGTTTTTATTTTTTCCTTGTAATTGTAAAGACTAAGGACATTGTAAAATTGGTCAGGCCACAATGACATTATGACTAGATTTTAGAGAAAGTTGAGAGAAAAAAATATTCATAATCAATACAGGGACCGAAGGTAAAAGGAGAAAAGAGAAAGGGGTTCAGTGTGTGCAGTTGTCAAAAGTAAACATTTGCCCAAAGGCATGCAACCGAGTAGTAAAAAGCATTGCATGCAATTATTTTAAGGAGAGAAAGTAGTCTCATATAATGTTCTATCGTCCATTTCCATGAGTCTAGAAAATTCAAAGGAAAAAAAATCATTTCTTTGGATCTTGGACTCTTTTTTGCTATACTTTTTCATTGTGTATATACATTTCTCTCTTTTTTATTTTATTAGTAGTCATAGCCGCCACTTTTACTTTTTATGTTTGCCACAACTTACTCCCAACTTCTCGGGTTGCCACACACGACGGCATGTAGTCAAACTGTACTTATTCTTATGTACATAAGTACTAGGTATACGTGGAGAACGTATAAAATAGTGTACAATGTTTATACAAGGTACACTGGTACATATGCGCAGTTAATATACTTGCCTTGCTCTAAAGAGAAAGTGAGGACGCGAGTTTTTTTGGGGGGAATATGCCTTGGATTGACGTTTACGGGTGCAGTTGAGCTGGAGAAAGACAGAAAAGTTCTCATGACCAGTTTAGTACATTGGTAGTGGTGGTGTATTGATGCTAATGTCCAAAATGGAGAATTTTCAAATGGAGGAACACGCACAGGCATGAGCCATTCAGTTTTTTAAAAGACGACTGTCAAAACTGTACAAAGGCCATATACACAATATTTCTTTCTCTTGTGTGTCTACAATGTACGCATCTTTTTATTTTCACTTTACTTTTACTCTCAAATTTATTAACTGTTTTTTTCCCTTCTTTAGCTCTAGCTCTAGCCAGGTGAGCTCAATGTCCGATATTTTTTGATATGAGACATGAAGAGAGAAAGTAAAGAGAGAGGGAGATATAAGGCGTCAAAATCAAGGTAGAATTTGATAAATAATAAATTTCACTTTACTAACATGGGCAATAGAAATAAAGATAAAGGACATGGGAAGGCCATTAACTTTATTTTAAGAAGTGCATTGACTTTTTCCACAGTTAATTATTTTTATATATATAAATATAAAATCCAAACTGAAAATCAATTACACTTTTCATTTTACTTTCTCTTCCTCTTCCCCATAAATAAATTATATTTTCCCTTGTCTAATAATCTTGGCGGTTTTTTTTGAACAGGTTCAACACCTTCCAAATTCTCGCTTGACGAAGCGTGAAATCAAGTGGAGGAATGTGTACACGCTGCACTGCATTGAATTATCGACAAAAAAGAGGGAGAGCCTCACGTGACACGTCGGTAGAGAGAGAGAGAAAGTTGTAAATGTAGACGGTGTGTATAAAAAGAAGAAAAAAAATAAATATGAGTATAATGAGAGACTGCATATATCAAAAAAGGGAAAGGTGGCCAAAAGGAAAGAATTTTCATGGAGTATAATTAGAAAGGTGGTGAGGTATACATTTGACAAGTGCCGAGAAAAAAAAGGAGCAAAGGGAGGGAGTAAGAAGGGGAGGCGAGGTGAAAAGTAGATGAATCATCAGGAGGGAATACAAGAGGCGCGAAGGAGGGGGAGAAGGATAATAAGAGTAAGTAGAGCACTCGCTGAGAGACCCACCAAAAAAAAGAGGAACGACTTGAATAGGATAAATGACATGCTAAGGTAACTAACACTGAAGAAAAGGGAGAGAAAGGAGAAAAAAAACCATTTGTAGAAAGTAGTCTGAAGGTGTAAGTAAAGTAGCTAAGATCTAAGAGGGAGAAAAGTGTGTGTACATGTGTTTGTGCGTGTGTGTGTGTGTCATGTGGCAGTGAATGGAAAGTGCACTTATACCATTAGGTGAACCCAAAGGCAAGAGAGAGAGAGAGCAAAGCTTATCGATCTAAGATTCACATTAATAGCATAGCACAAACGCCCTTCCGATCTACCAGTAAAGAGTAATACAAGGGACTACATCGAAGAATCAATATCTCATTATGACTGAATATTTTATAAAAGATGACTAAGGGCTTGAACAAAAAGACAAGCTGTATCCAACCCCCCCCCCCCTTTCCCTTTCAATACAAGTCCTACTTTCTCCCTTACAAAAAAGTCTTCATGTGTGAGGGGAAGAGAAAAGGAGGAGGTTTATGAATAAAAAAAATATGTACATAAAAATCGTAAAGTATTCATAGTCAAGGTACAAATTTTTTACTTCTTTTTCTTTTTTAAGTGTTCAACTTAACGGGGATAGTGCCCCCGGCAGTGGCAGTCAGTATCCCCATTTTCTTAACCTACACCTGTGTCAATACCCCCCTAAACATGAACCCAATGCACACATATTTTTTTGCCAGTGATATAACATACCTATAGCTTGTCAACATGGTCTGAGCCTGGGGTTTGAAATGGAGAAAGGTGTGGTGAATCAAGTTTTTGTTTATTTATTGTACTCGGTTGCAATTTTTTTTATTGTAATTAAATCCATCACAAAAAAATTCTTTGCTTTTTTTCACTGAAGTGAAAACTCATTTATTTTTGTCACATGGGAGATAAAAAAGAAAATTTTTGGAAAGTGAGTTTTGCGATGTCAAGATGTACTCAAAAAATTGTATTTTCTAAATTTAGAAAAAAAGGGTGAAATTCACCTTGAGAAAAAAAAACCTTTGCTCAAATTAAACCTCATCCAGGCTTATTATAAAATCCTTCCGTGAAAGGGAACGAAACTAATGAGAGACTCACTAGGAGGTACGTGAGCTTTATATTTGGCTTCTCTTTTTTCCTAAAGGAATTGTACACTTTCACTATGCATAGGTGTGTGTGTATAGATATGTACAGTCAATCCCACGAGACGAGTTCTTTTGTCACATCGGTTCCCCTCACATGGCTTACTTAGACCGATCCATCGTCATGTAGACGACGCCGACTTTTTGTTCTTTCCCCTCGTTTTTTCTTTCAGATCCTTTCCCCTTTTTACTTTTACCGTCTTGTGAAAATGATATTACTTTAGGTGAAAAAAGATTTCCCTTTAATTATGTCTTTCTCTTTTTTTATAAAGGCTTATCTCTTGTTTATCTAAGAGAATTATTTTCCACAAGAAAAATTCAAATTTTCAGCTCCAAATACAATATTTTGTATTTAACGTGCACACTGTAGATACCCCACACACAAAAAATCATCTTGAGGTTAATTAGTAACTCTTCCCTTTGTGACTATCAGCTGTAGCAGAAGAATGTTTTTTTTGGAAGACTGAAGAAGAAAAGGTTAAAAAAAGATGCTGGAATTTTTTTTTTCAAGAAACCTCATTTGATCCTCGTGAATTCACCGCCATACACAAAATATATGGCGGTGAAGGAGAAAGAGAAAAAAAGGGGAAAGTAAAGGGAGGGGGCTTGTTTATCCAGGAGGAAAAATTGTTAAATTGAGCACAGCAAACCGGATCTTTACCAACAATGAATTTTCTCATGAAATCTATCATACTTACAGTCATACACTCTCTCTCTCTCCTCTACTTTCTCTCTGTTAGCATGGGAAAAGTCCTACAGTTTGATTTGAGGTGAGCCCCCTCCACGAATGTTGGGATATAAAAGAGAGAGAGAGAATTGTCTTGTAGGCAATATTAAAGCTATGCCATATATTTTTTTTTGGAGAGTAATAAGACTATAGACTTTTGTGTATGCCTCAATGGATCCTACTGAGAAGCTGCGAATCGCTTCTTGACATTCCCAATCCATCAGAAGAAAAAACTGAGAAAATCATCTATGAATACACTTTTTTTTCTCCTTTCTCTTTTAAGGCTTGGCCTATCTTCTCCATTTGAAACCGCAATACATTATCGCATAACCACAACAAATGGGCTTTATTTTTTTACATGGACAAAATACTCTTCCCCACCAAAATTCAATCTCTCTTTTTTTTTATCTATTCTTCATTTTGAATCTCTTTCACTTGTGCATGTAGAGGAGACAAAACTCATTTGAGAAATTGGTGAATAATTTTCTCTCCCATATTTCTTCTCTTCTTTCTTTTTTCTCTTATGAAAAGTAGTGAAAGCAATTTTTTGAATAGTATTTTCTCTTTTATATATAAATTGTATAGAGAAAATACTCATATTTCATTCAACTTAAAATCACTGTGAATTTAGTTTACATTAAATTGACGTGAAAAAATGATTTTACTTTTTTGGGGGGAAAATATAGAAAAAAATGCGTGTCAAAGGTCAAAATGATTTTTTTCTACTGACTAAAAAATAATGTCAAGTTAAACAAAGAAAAATGAGTGGACTCTGTCATATTCAGATGCGGGAATTTTGAGTCACATTTTCTGATTTACATACAAGAGAAAGTTAGTGTCTGTATTTGATTTGTTTTGTCCAGTGTAAAATATTTTGAACAAAAAAGAGAAAAGCCCAAAATTTTGGTCATGTCCTCCCATTTATGAATCTCTCTCTCTATTTTCACATTTACACAAAAAAAAGTTTTATTTTGACTGGACAAGTGAAAAGTTTTCTAGTGTATAGAAAATGGTTTGTATGGTTCATGAAAATAGAATAAATGTGGAGATTTTGTATAGAAAAACAAGGGATCCTCATCTGTCCCCTTCTCATCCCCATTAATTATGCATGAGTTACATGCATCCGTTAATCTGTCGACTTTCTCCTTCAATTGTGTACAGTCCACTCAGTTTGAGGGAGAGTTTTCTACATGAAAAACTTTCTCCCCTACCTTTTTTGTCAGGAGGTTCTAATTTTGTGGTTGAAAAGAGGATGCAAGTTTTAGTCAAAAAGGAGTCTTAATGAGAGAAAGTCCATGTAAATTTTATATGAATGAAATGAAGAGTCTCCCCCAAAAGTCAAAAGCCAGACAAAAATATTTAAAAGAGAGAGAAAACTAGAGAAAATGTTTTCAAGAAAAAGGGAAGGGCTGAGCAATCAAAAGTTATTGTTTGACCCGCAACCTAATAAAATGTCTTGCCATGGGTGGATGAGGTGAAAGCAGACAAACACAACCCAACAAATTTACACTCAACTTAAAGAGAGAGAGAGAGAGAAAGCCGCTCGTTTGACTGACATACTCTTTTTTTTGGGCTAGCCATTTGACTAAATCGAGTTGGGAAACACCCAAGATAATGTAAAACTTGGAGCAATATGCCTTTCTCCTCCTTTTACCCAAGCGATTGCATCAAAGACAAACAAATGGAGACTGGGGGGACATCATCTACATTCACATTGAAACCATGATTTCTTTTATGTAAACCAACCCACTTTCTTCTCATCTTCATTCTCTTTCTCTCTCTTGTTCTCCTTTCAAACCAAATTTTCTCTTTCTTCTCCCATCCTCTATTTACCTTTATAGTGCCCCACATTGTACCCATTTCCAAAACTATTTTCAACCCATTGTCTCTTCCCTTTTCCTTCCTCTCTGGAGAAAGCATCAGGTTCTTCCATATGTATCTCATTGGGTGTGGGTGGTCTTACTCTAAAAAATTGGGAATGGAATCGTCATTTTCTTGAAATACAATTCCACTTTGTACATTTTGAACTTTCTCTTAAATTCTTGGAGACAATTTTGACTCTAATAAAAATTCTTGTTTTCTCTTATGGCCTTTGGAAATGCCTTGACTTTGTTATACATTACGATTAATTCTGGGTACTTTGACATATTTTGTTGTTTGTCTAATTGTACACAGGGTTCACCTTTGAATTAAACTTTTTGTGCGTGAAAAAGTCTTTATATAAAAAAAATTAGGCTATCATCCTGTGAAACCTATCCACCTTTCTCTTGTTGTGTCTATAGAATTAAAGAGGTTAAGAAAACTATTGTCTTTTGGTGCACTTAGCCTACCCTCTTGAAAAACAAAAGGGGGGAAACTCCTCCGCCGCCACTGTCGTCTGTTATTCTCTTTCTCTGATACTGTGTTTAGTAATTACTGTGTAAGGTAAGACAATCCCCTTGTTTGTGTGAGGTCGTCTGTATCGATTAGAAATAAGCACCTTTTCCAACATCTTCTCTTCCTTTACAATTCCTCCTCATCTCTCACTTTCTCCACCTTGACAAAGACTACACTGTCAACTGAAACATTTTCTGTCAATTTCAACTCAACCGCCTTTTTGTTCCTTTCTCTTGATCCACAAATAAATTATTTTTGGCATAATTTTGCCTATTTTTAACAACCCAAATTCCTAGCAGGAGAAAAAATGTTTTTCACCATTTAAAAATTAGCTAGATTATTTGTGAAATTTCAGTGAAATTGAAATGAATACTTTCTCCCCCTTTTGTCAATTGCTAAAGAAAGGAGAAAGGAAAACCGTAATTCCCGTTTACTATCCAAGAGAGACAATAATGTAGATTTTATCTCATCGCTTAGCTTCCTCTTTTCACCATCCCCATGATGACCCTTACTAGAGAGATTACTATAGTAGGAGAGAGGGAGAAAGCATGAGAGGGACAAGAGAATCAAGGATCAAGTTACTTTTTTTACGATCTATTTATTGGTTTCTATTTACTTTTATCCACAAACTCTTTCCATTCCCTCCCATCATACAAATAAAACAAAAACTTTCTTTTTTCCTTTTAATGCTCCCTCTTGTAATCTCTATTAGTTCATTGTTAAATTGAGCCCGAATAAAAAAAAGATTGTTTATTTTGTCAACAATTCTAATCCAAAGTTTAAAAATTAAATGCCCAATTTTACAATCTCTCCCTTTCCCTTTCTCTTTTTGTCTGTCATTCAATTTCAATTTGGGTATTTGATCTAATCCCAATTCTCCCAAAAATGGATTGGCAATTTAATGGTCAAAATAAATCTTTTTTTTGAGGAACCCAAAAAATAAGGACAATTAAATTTAAATAAAAAATGAGATTTATAACTAGCCATTGGTTATTTAGTCTAACCGTTATTTTTCATATTAAGAGTGGGAGGCCATGTCTTGTCAAATTGGGAACATGAAGGCCCAAAGAGAAAGCTAGACTCCAGGCTTACATAAGAGAAGGACACGGTGAAAGCTTTGTGGCTGATATCTGTATTTGGCTAAATTCAGCTAAATAAGGCCTGTCATTAATTAGAGTAAAGGGGGAGGGGGATAGGAAGGGGGTAGTTGTCCTTTTCATAGGAGAAAGTTACAAAGAGAGAGAACAAGCTTATTGACGTTTGAATGCTGTCAGTGGATGTAGAGAAATAAAAGTAATTTTATACGTATATGTACATACCCTGTACATTCTATGACATGTCTACACATACATAAAAAACACTTAACTTTACCCTACTCGTTCTATGCTTTGACAATTAATTTCATTACTGAATGTTCCTATCAATTTACTTTTACCTAGAGAGACATGTGTACCCAATCCTCCACCTGCCCAACTCCCTCTTCATAGCCAACTTCCGCCATTTCTTGTCCCACGTGACAGTCAACTCTAATGGCTCCCTTCCTCTGTCTGTTGTGAAAGTGAATGGAATTTTTTTGAAGGCCAAAAAACATGGGGACAAATCCATTCATCATCCTTCCCTTTTTCTGAAGTATGTAAAGAGACAATGAATAGACCCGGAAGAGGATTTTCAAAAGTGACAATGAGAGACATTGAGTTGTTCCCATTGACAAAGATGAGGGTCATTTCTTGTCCAATTCAGAACAACTCCAACCCCCGCCATTTCTATTGATGTAACGAGTACCATATAGGGCAGAAAAAAAGGTGCATAGTGCATTGACTAGGAATTGTAGGGCGAGAAAAAGGAAAAAGAAAAAAAGACATGGTGAAAGTTAATCCCAACATCTACTTTGCATTTATTGGGCGTCAGAGAGAGAGAAAAAAAATGATGGGAAAAGGAATGTTCGATAGAAGAAAAGGATTGCACTACGGAATTTGTTTGAATATCAATGCAATTCTATGGCCGGGAGGGATAATGTCGTTTTCAAAGTGAGAAGTGGAAGAGGACGACCGCAGTCAGCACTAAACAGGGGACCCGACCTGCATACTAGATCTCTCTACAAGAACGCCTTTCTTCTCTTTGGGATTCTCATCTACTCTCTTAAACCAGAAAAAGACTCTACTTTCTCCATTAAGTTACATTCTCTCAATGTGACTCCAAATTTTTTTCTCTCTCTTTCTTCCTTACTAGAGAGAGAGAGAAAGGATAATCTATAATGCAGGCGTAATACTTGAAAATATCCAGTGTAACGTCTGCCATCCAAGTGGGTTCTACATGTACGATATTTTGGAAAAGACAGAGATTTTTTGAATCCCTATCTTTCTCTCTCCTTGCCATCCCTAGATAAGTACACGTCGACAGTTACCACGGCATGCACCAAAAACTGGGGAAAATGGGGAGAGGCTCTTGCATAGAAGACAAGGAGATAAGTAACCTCAGGCATGGCTTCCATAAATGAGATAGGGAATAAAGAGAAAAAAAACCAAGGAAAAGGTAAGAGAGAAAGTCATAAGAAGAGATTTGAAGGAAATAGAAATAAGATTGGGAGAGAGGAAGAGAAAGGAGAAAAATCAGGGAAGCTCCTTCTTCCTTACAGATTCTTGGGAGACCAACGTGATTAGCGCTAGTTCACTTTTTTTCTTTAGACCGTGTCGATTAGTAAGACCATTTTTTTTACTTTCCCTTTTTTTCATCCTCAACTTTCTCTTCAGTTCAACTCTCTCTCTTTGGATGAAGGAGTCGAAGGTAAGGATCAAGATAAGGTTAGCAAGTCGATACAGGATTTTTTTTTTGGGAGCTGCGATTTAGCCCACTAAAACTACACAGAGAAAGGAGACTTTCTCCTCTGTGTGGAATTGGGAGGGAGTTGAAATCTTGAGACCAACAATCTAATCCCAAACAAGGTATACACAGAGAGAGAGTTTGTCTAAAGAAAAAAAAATACTTGTGTGTGACTGTATACTTTCTCTTGCCTTCTAATCCCTAGAAAGTAGAAAAAAGAGAGGAGAAAGAATATAGAATGTTCTATATATAAGGAGAAAAGAGGGGGGTCTCAAATGTTGTAATATATGAGATTGAGAGTTAACTGAGAGTTGTGAAACATTAATGGACTACAGCCTAGTTGTAGTCTCTTCTTCTCTCTATTTTCCTTTCTTTTTTTCTTGTATAGGGAACTTTCCCTCCTCCCAAAAAATTTTTTTTTCGACTCACTTTCTTCCTACAAAAAAATACGGTAAAACAAAAAAAAGGAGTAGCAGCTGCAAAAGAGGCCAAAGCCCAGTGCTGCAGTGGTGAGTGGAGAGACGAGTAAGCCATCTCAACTGTCAGACAGCAGGAGCCATAGAAAGAAGAAAGGAGGAGAAAGAGAAAAAAAAAGTCTTGGAAAGAATAAAAAATTCGATCGAGGATGGTAAATAAGACAACACACACACACATCACATCACATTGCATCACATAGAAAACATCAAGACGAGAGCGAAGAGGAAACCAAATTATGCTCTCAGTCCTTCGGATGGATGGAAAAAATACGAAGGAAGGAAGAGGACCAAGAGAAAGTAAGAGAAAGGACGAACAAGAAATAAGGATGAAAAAAAAAATTCAGCCCTTTATAGTTCATACCATTTTAACCTCAGCCCTCGTCTTCCTACCTTTCCCTTTTTTTTGTGCAAGCAGCACAAAAACTGAGCACACTGTCCCATCCTTTCTCTCAGCATCCCACACGTTCTTTTTTTCTAGGTTAGTACACTTTCTCTTTTCTCTTGTACACATCTCTCATCCCAAAGACTACGAGAACTCAGTTTTGGGTCTGGCATGACAAAAACGTTGTGGCATATGAGGGGAACGTGAAAGTATGCTAGTGTATGTTACGTGTTAAAAAAAAGAAGAGAAAGCGAGCTATGGAAAATGTTCATGCACTTTTCCATTTTCTTTTCTTTCTCTCTCTCCTGCCTACTCACACTCATTTTAATTACACATAAAACCTAGTTTATGCGTGTTACACTGATTTAAGCTTGGTTTCATAACAAGTGCACGTCTCGACGAGGAGCCATTTACTCTACGATTAACAACTCCCCCCTCTCCACTTTCTCCCCTGTTTTTTTCCTTGAATAATATTGTTTGTACACTTTGTCAAGACTACATTTATTGTAAATAGTCATGCTCATGTTACCAATTTTTTTTGACAATGCAGTCACCTTTACGAGCTTGTAGAAATTTTTTGTTTGGAAATAACAACAAAGTCCATTTTGTGGGGTGTACAATATGCAAAAAAATAAGCAAGTATTTTATTCAATATTATAATGGGAGGTCGGACTGTAAATTTGATGGGGACACTACATAGTAATTATTTTATACAAACTTTTTTTTTGCAGGTAACAAGAGGGAGAGATTGGCAATTAAATGGCTTTTCCAGTTAATGCAGTCATAAAGATAAAAAAAGTCACATGATTTCGAACTTTGTAGTACAACCATAGTAGTCCAATTTTTTTTCTTTGGTTCAAAAACAATATTAAATATTTTCAACTTGACTGGTTCTTTCACTGTTGACCTCTTGAGGTCATTTTTTTTACTAGACAAATTCACTCTGTGAGGACAAGGACTTTCTCCTTAATATTTTTCACAGTTCATGTACCTTCCTTTTTTAAATTTAAAAATTAAAGTGAAAGGAAAAAGTGGATGAAAAGACAAGGAGATTAAAATTTAGACAAGAAAAAGAGAAAGTTGTGATGAGAAATAAAAAATTTATCAATTACCCTTTTCAACCTTCTTAAAAACTAAGAAAAACCTTCACCAAAATATATTGTGCATAATTACAGCTAGTAGCTTTTTTTCTTATAAATTTATTCCAAAAAGAAAGAGAGAGATTAGATATGAAAATTTACAGGTAAATATTAGTAATAACAATTTTATTAAATCTTTATTTAATTAAGTATCGCATCAAGAAGCAAAAAAAAAGATTTTTCTTTTTTGTTGAAGAAAGAAAGTAAGAATAAATAAACTTTTGACAAGTTATTTTTTGATAAAGTTGAAAAAACAAAAACTTTCGCCGTTTTTTTTTGTATCAATAGCAAAAAAAACACACGCAAGTTTTTCAATTGAGACAGGATATGGACATGAATTTGAGAGGCTGGCAATCCGGATGGCAGATGGTGAGTCAATGGATAAGAGATCAAGTTGAAGATGTTGAAGACAATGAAGAGAGAAAGTAAGAGAGAGGGAGAGAGGAACATGAAGATGGAAAAGAGATGAAGAAGACGTACAAGAAAAGGGGGGACAAGTGATAGGAAGGATAACATAATGAAAGAGATGTGTTGTTGTACATTGTAGTAGCACGTGTGTGTATTTATGTGAAGTGAGCTTAAGAGAAAAGGAGGGCAAAAATGGGGACGGGTATTATGAGAGGAGTCAGATGTGGAAGAAGAACATGGAGAGTTGTCTTCTCTCTCTCTGTTTGTATGTCTATATGAACGCTAACAGGAGGTGACGTTTGGCAGCTGACAGAAAAGCAAAGATTGGATAGAACCTTCTCCTCTGTAGAGAATCTCCTGGGAAATCATTTATCTCCCTCTCCCTCTTCTCTCTATCACTGTGGCGACACTTCACAATGTGAATTCAGATTGTCCGGACCCAAAATACATGCTCAACTAAGTAACTAAGCTTCTAACGAATCCTAAAAAAAAATTCTTGTGTTGTCTAGGCACAGTTGTTGTTCCCTTTTCTCTCTCTTTTGGACGTGAGGGAATCCTAAGGACACTGGGACGACATGTCCACACGGTACCATTCTCAGTATTTCTTCTTTTACTTTCTCTTCTTTCTCCTCTCGACCCATTTTCAATCTATTAACTTTACTCTACATCCCTCCTTCTCTTTTACGGCTCACTTTCACTCGGGTAATGTATCCACATTACTCTAGTCTTCATCCCTTTTTATATGGGTGAAAGCTAAAAATGGAGAAACAATTTGGGTAATTTAAATCTCTATTTAATTCATTTACTCTAGATCTCTCTCTCTTTCTCTTTCTCTACCTTTAAATTTTAATGAATTCACATCCATTGGAAATAAAGAGAAAGCGATAGTTTTTTATAAATTTTTAACTATTAAATAATTACTCTTTTATAAACGTTCTCCTATTTATTCCAAGCCTCTTTTTTAAAAAGGGAGGGAAAGCAAGTGTATCGGTATTTATGCTAATTTTTTATCTACTTTTTTTTCAAGGTGAAAACAGACCAAGAGAGAAAATGGCTCAAAAAAATCAGAAGGGAGAGGTGACATTACCTATTTATTTTCTCTCTATTTTTTTTGTAAACAAAAAAAAGTGACGAAGAAATATTCCCAAGAGTGAATAAAAATAAAAAGGAAATTTAACACTTCCTTCCTCAACCTTTTGAAACTGAATAATATTTTGGAGAGAAAAAAAAACTACACAAAATATCATTTACACAATAAATGCTCATATTTTTTATGTCACTACCTTTCCTCCCCTTATTTTTTATCTTTTGGTACATTAAATACCAATAAATGAGTGACGTCGAGACAGAATTTCTCCATTTTTTGTGTCTACAAAAAAAACTTTTTTTTCTATAAGTACTTATTATATAGTCATCAGCTGTAAAAAAAGAAAGCAAAAGAGAAAATGATTTTCTTATATCTGTATTGACCAAAAATAATTTATCGACTTTTAATTTATTTCTCTCCCCCCCCCCCCTCCTCACATTAAATGGAGACTCAATCAAGAAATTTAACCAGGGCCGCCAATTAAAGAAAGTGCATACCTTTTCGGCATTTTAAAAACTTTCTTTTTATTAAATGACCCTCGTAATTTCACAAAAAAAATTCAAGCTAACTAACCCGTAGTAGTAGTATATAGGAGCATTAAAATAATTGAGGACTTGTGTTGAGACACAAGTAAAAGTTAAAAATGAATGGAAGGGAAGGGAAGAGAAAGCGGGGGACAGGAATCGATTTTTTAATTTTTTGTTCAAAAATGTTTATGCGTGTTGACTATGAATATAAGACAGGATAATAATGTACCCCAAAAAAACATGGACCCACAACAACAACACGAGGGAGAGAAAGAGAGAGAGGGGGATTCTATTTTTTGTACTATTTTACACACAAAAAAATGTTTAAACATAAATATAAAATGAGGACGCTCAAATAAACTCTGTTTGTACACTGTACAAAATGCTTTAGCTGTATAAAATAAACTTTTGTAATATTATTCGACGGCAAAGGTTGAAACTGAGTAGTAGGTCCTACATGTAGTGGTTTTTTTTGTTTAGAAATGGCGTGTAGCTCAAAAAAAGGAGGGGAAAGTAAATAAGTTGACGTTTAGTTCATTTTTTTGAGAGTTGTAGAAAATGCGACTATTTTTTTTTGAATAAACAGTGAACTTGGTTTTAGAGATTGTAACAAAGAATGTGAATATAGGCCACATTGTGTATCCAGTTTCACTTTAGAAATTTGAGAGAGAGAAAGACAATTCAGTGATGAAAGAGAAAGTGGGTATGAATACTAGAAGAGAAAAAAAGTGTGGGTTGTGAAACATGAACCAATTTCAATGATTGATGATCCTTGTGTCAAAGTTATGATTTGATCATTTGACTAAAAAGATGAAAAGAAGAGTTTGCGTGTATCTCTTACTTTCTCCTTTCTCTGCATTTTAAGGTGTACACCCCAAAATATTGTATAATTAGGACTCTCTCTCTTATTTTCTTTAGGCCTCTCTTTCACCCAAGACTGGATGGAAGGGATGGTGGGGGGCTAATAATGAGAAATAATGGATGGAGGAAAGGAGTGAAAGTCAAAAGAAAATGAGAAATCCAAGTCATGAGACTATACTAGTTACATTAGAATGAATATTCAAGACAACAAAAAATAGAGAGAAAGTACATTCATCCATTCGAGACTATTTTCTTCAGACCAATTCGTTTACACTAATGGCCTTCATTTCACGGATTTTCTATTTTATTCAACCAACGCCCATTTCTACTGCCTCGCTTTCTTTTTCGTGAAAATAAACATGATTTTCTATAGACAAGGGGTCAAGTGTAAATTAAACTTGAAGGTTTTTTAACGTTTAACGTTGGAGCATCGAGCAACATTTTAATTATTGGCACAGAACCAAGTTTTATTATTTAAATGAACCGAATATTTTGACTTTCTCTTTTTGGAGGTAAATCTAAGTGGAGATTATTTTTGTTGCTAGTTTTCACAATAAAAAAATTAAACAATGGACAAAGTTAAAAACGAATACCTGGAGCGTCGGTAGTGGATGGTGGGGTTGAAGCAACATATTCAGGGAAAGCTGGGGCAATGCCTCCATGGCCACTATGACCACTATGAGGCCCTGGAGGAGGGATTGGGTACACAGGGTCACAGCACTCTCTCTCAGGAAACTCACTGGCCATGATCGTCCATGGATGGTCAAAGTATGCAAATGCCACCAACAGGATCACCAACACATGGAGCGGACAAAGTGCTGTACACATTTCTATCAACCTCCTCGCATCCTCTTGGTCACCACATGACGAATCCCACTCTTTTCTATTTTTCCTTTCTTTTTTTATTCTCGAAATTTAAATAACCATTTAAATATGGAGGAAGCACATTTTGACTCAAACCAAAAACCCTCCCCTCAAACCATTTGAGACTGGAGAGATTGGCAATGTAAAGAAAAAAAGATTATGGAGCAAGATAGTTACACAAAATGAAGGGGATCATGTTAAGGACCCTTCTTTTTCCTTGAGTACACACACTTACACTTTTTCTTCTCATAATTCCAAAACACTTTTTACTCCATTCTACACTTTCCCCAATTTCCTTTCAAATGCCTTTCACTTGATATTTTTATCCTAGGAAATGGCGACTTTCTCAATTTTATGGGTGACTTGAAAATCCGTGACTTTTTTAACATTGTAAACAATGTTCAAAACATTTTTTTTCAGTTTTTAAATATTGTAGTACACAATTTCAATTAATTATGAACTTTCTTCAAAATTGAATTGAATTCCCTTAAATTTCTACACTCACAATTGCAATCTCAATCTCACAAGGAAAAGGGGCATCCCCCCATTTTTTCTTGGTGGAAAAAAAAACTTTGAAAAAATGGGGTCAAAAGATAAAAAACTAAAATATAAATATTTAGTTTTAATTATAATTTAAAATACTAAACTTAAAAAAATGGGAGTCACTAATTGTAGTTAAAAAATTTTATCTTCGTGTCATTCCTTTTAACTTGACAAAGACACCTTTGAGCTTTTTTCTTGATTGCTGTTGTGACAAATATTTTTTTTTGAGAGCGGGGAACAATTCAATAAAAAGAATAGAAAAAATGAGAGAAAGTACTGTCCCGCATCTTTGAAACCTTTTTTTGTTTTATTTCTCTCTACTTTCTTTTATTATTCACGGAACATAGTGGACAGACAAAGTGAACACGACCACAGGTTGCTGGCAACTGTGAGAGAGGACAAGAAAGGGGAGAAAGGTATGCGGGGAGAGTTGGAAAAAAAACGGAGGAACGAACGTTTGAGCTACCCGGTTTCTCTCTGTGCAAAGTCTCGGGTAATATTATTGCTCCCTCTCCCTCTTTCTCTCTCTCTGTACAACCAAACTCTCAAGTAAAAGGACGACGGTGTGTTTCTGTCTTCCTCAAGTTCACATGCGTGCTCTTATTTTCCCTGAATAAATTAACATTCCTTTTTTTCTTACCTACATTTCTCTCCTTTCTCTGGGGGTCTTCACTTTTTTTTACCTTTCACGTATACATAAAAGCAAAAAAAATTGCCTGACTGACCAGTTCAAATCAATTAATTGTGTGAAAATATTTTTTTTGCTTTCTCCATTGTAGTAAATGACGTGGAGAAAATGAAGGGGGACTTGAATTTCAATGGAGAGAGAAAGGAGGCCCCATAGATAAAGATGAAAAGAGAATGACAGGTAAAGGGCAAGTTACGGCAACATCCATTTATCACCATTTACTTTCTCCCACCCGTTCACAATTGTGAGGAGCAGTTGGCCTAAGAGAGAAGATGAGAGGGAGAGAGAGCAAAGAGCTTGTCAGTAAAAAGTCGTTTTAGTATCATTGTGTTGGGTGGATTGCCATAAACGGGGAATGGCCAGATGATTCTTTCTCCACACCATATGATATCATACCATATGCTCATCCACTTTTTCTCTCTCTCTCTTTTTCTCTTGGACAAGTCAATCTTTTTATATAACAACTTTTACCTTCCAGACCCATTTCTAAAAAGAAAAGGATTTAGGCTCACCTTATATCTGTAATAAAGAAACGTCTTTAGCTTGAGCCCCCCCCAAAAAAGAGAAAGTTTTTCCTCTCAAAATTGTGTAGCCAACTTTCTTTTTATTTTTCTCAGAAACACAAAGAAAAGCTCCTTATCCAATTCATTGCCCATAGCCACCTAGCGAGAATCCAACCAATTCTCCAGAGTAAAAAAGAAAGTTTATTTTCACATCAAAGGAAAACAGAGAGATAAAAAATTGAATAAATATTTTAATTATATTTAAATTAAATTTTACACTGGCCGTATTAAAACACGTGTTAGTCTCATTAACTAGGAAAATTGACCTACAAAATTTTCACTTTGTGAATTTATAGTCTTTGAATGGAAATGGAGAAAGGGGACTAATGTTTTTGAAAGATTTAGTGAGTGTTCACAATTTAAAGGGAAATATGGGTAATAGATTTAAATTTATTTTATACTTTCTCCATCCTTGTTGACGGGTGGTTTTGCAAGTGATTCAAGTACAAAATTTCTTATAGGAAAAAAGAGGGGAGGAGGGGGGGACTGTAAAGGGAGAGGAGAAAGGAGCTGACAATTTTCTATGGCCATCAAACCAATGACCGTGTGTCTCATACACAAATGTTTACATGGAGGACAGTAGGGAAAGTGAATGCCAGGGGTGCCATTTCAAAATAGACCCGAGGGTCCAATTGACTTCTGCCGACCAAACCTTTCTCCCCTTTCTCTCTTTTTCTACGTAACTCCATGTTTCCTTGTACAAGTACATTGTACGTATATGGTCGTCGTTGACAAATTTTCAAATTTCCATATTACACTCCCTCCGTCTAGTCTGTATGACATTGCCAAAAAATGGGGAATGGTGGAGTAGTAAAAAAGGGGAGACAAAAATTGTTCATAAGATAATAATATTCAATGGCTCTGACATGGAGACACGATCCAATCGAGAGAAAGCACAAATTGACGTATGTACTTGTTAGGATTTCCCAAATCTTTCATTTTCTGTCCCTTCACAAAACAAAAGGGAATTATTAGGAGAGATAGACATGAGGGAAATTGACAAACAGAAAGTGGAGTCACGTGACTCTAATAATGTACATGATTTTTTCATGATGATTTTGACATGTATAAAAAATTGTGGCTAATTGTATCTATTTTTTGGAGGGAAAGTATTTTAATTTAAAAAAATGGGAATCAATACAATCAACAATTTTTCATTTGACCAGTTAATTTTTAACAAATGAAAGCAGGCACTTAACTCCAAATACAAATTGAGACTTTCTCCAAGATGAAATGTGGAACTGGAGCTCAAGAAAAAAGTGTTTAGTAGGTCAAGCAAGTTGAATGGATCACCCCAGTAAAATTCTAGTAGTAAATCATTATATTCTTTTTGAAAAGCGAAACAATGGGGAGAGACAGGAGGAGAAAGACAAGGGAAGACATGGGACGAACGTGCTGGGAGTGTTAAAAAATGAGAACGAGTTGTAACTAGCCAGAGAAAAAAAAAAACATGTTTCATTTTTCATACGTGAAAAACACAATATAAAAATCGAACCACAAAAATTCATTTAATTTGCTTCACTTGTATATTTTCCCAAAAAAAAACTTTCTAAAATAATAATTTCCCAATTCATTTTTTAGTGTTCATAATTTCCCTAATTAGTAAAACCGAAAATTTTAAAATAAATTTAATAAAAAAAAATGTTATTTAAATGAAATCAATTTTTTTCAATTTCATTTTTATTTCTATATTTTGGTGTGCCATATTGATAAAATATTTTGATTCAGTTTTGTTATGAAGTTTCCCCCCCCCCAAAATAATTCAAGGCTCAATATTCTTGCCACATTTTGATGACATTTTTATATTTTGCCAACCCTCTAAATTGAACAATATGACTCCTCCTCCATTTCTCCATCCAAATATATATATATATATGTCTTGTCCATAAAGAAATGAACAAAAAATAGAAGAAGAAAATGCCAAGTATGTTACATTCAGTTTTGTATTCCTCAATTTGACACAAGGAGAAAGTCTTGCACGTGGTTTCAATTTTCAAATTCTTCAAGAGACTTCTTTCTCACATAAGGCGACGGCTATCTATCCTCACCCCATATTTTTTTTGTATCTGTATAGTCTATAAGAATCTAGTAAAGATATTCATGTTACAAGGCAAGTAGTAAAGTTCAAGTGTTAAATTTTCTCCACGAAAAACCTTTTTTTTGCATACATGTCATAGAGGAGAAAGCATGAAATTTTTTTTTTTTTAAAAAAAAAGAAAAGAAAAGGAAGACGCATGTAAATGGTTCTTGTTGAAGAGATGATGTTGCGGCGGAGAATTTTTTGTGCTCATCCATGTAACAATCTCACACACCTCCTTCACAGATGGTAAGAATGTCTTGTCCATGGAAATGTGGAGACTGTGCGAAAAATTCTTTCTCTTTTTTTTGCACAGCTTAAATGGATAGACAATGAAGAACATGGACTCCAGCTGTTGTCCATTTCTCCAAAACCAATGCCATTCCCTCTCTCCTGACTCAGCACAGAGAGAGAGAGAGGGGGGGGGGATGCATAAATATGTCAGAAAATAGAATGTAATCTGACTATCTATGCATATTCATCAGTAGAGATTCCCCTTTTGCTCTTTTTTTGGGAAATGGCAAAGTGAAAGCAGGTAGAACATTTCCCCCCTTTTACATTTTAACAATTCCCGCCTGTCTCCATCCATAATAATATAATATTTGCAAGTGTCTAATGGTCCGACTGTGGACTTTGTGTTTGGAGAACAATCCCTGTTACCATTATCAACTTGTACTATTTTTGGTCTTTCTCTCTTTCTCTCTGTGTACATGTCCCAGCATTGGAGGGACTTTGCCTTAGTGCCAGAATGTGACTTGATGTACACACACAGGAGAAAGAGAGAAAGGGCCACACGCATTGGATTTTAGGTTTTTGGGAGACCCGTGTGGCGTGTGAATTGTGAATAGTTGTGCGCATATCCACCCATGCATGGATATAATAAGTATGCAGACACTGGGTTTTCAAGATAACACCAAAATCTAATCTTTACACATATACAAGTCACAACCAAACGAATATTTTCACTATTATACATCTTTCTCTCTCTCTAGGACTTTCTCTCTCTCTCTCTATTTCTCTACCTATGAGGATTACAATGAAGAACAATTCAAAGAGAGTTGCCTATGAGTCTACCACTTGGATAATTGAGATGACTCTCATATATTTTCCAAAGACACCTGAACCATGAACCATTTCTCTCTCCCTTTCTCCATTCCCTTGGCTATCTATTTTTTTTCCTTTTCTCTTTTCATACTTTGGGGGCATAATATGTACAATTTATATATAAAATTTTATATCATTTTTTTTCTACTATTATATGTATGAAGGAGGCATCAATGACTCAACAATAGCGATGGATTTCACGAGAAAAGAGAAAAGAGAAAACTTGTTCTACATGTACAGGTACAGACACTCGTCCAAAAATTTTCTAGTCTCCCATTGCACTTCAAAGAGAGAGAGAGAGAGAGAGAGAGAGAGAAATATATTCTATTCTATGTTCGAACGTGCTTTCTATTCATTCACTTCCAATTATTACAAGGCAAGTTCCTTCATCTCCTACTTTCTCTCTCCTCTCTCTAAATTTTCAATAGAATTTTGGTTCATGATTCCCACGAATTGAAAAACTTTTTTTTTTGTACACGAAAATTTCTTTCGTAAGAGAGATGATTTTTTTTTTATTGATTTGGAGTCATCCAATGAAATTAACAACATTTAAATAATTTTCCAAGATATCCTTGATAATTTTATTGACCATTTGGAAAAGAATTTTTTTTTGTCCTTGAATACAAAAGAAGAACAATCTGGTTTGTCACAATTTGTCTCAAATATTGAGAGATGCTCATCTTTTTTAGCGGAAACGGATGACATGAAGGAAGAGATGATAAAATTATGCAAGACACCATATGGGAGAAAGTAAAAATGAGAAGTAAATATTTTTCTTGTTGTGGTTTGTCACTGCTTCATTTTTACTAAAGGAATTTCTCTGAGAGAGAGAGGAGGGGTGCATTGTCATGTCTGAGGAACGAGATTATGAATGCATATCCACATCCGTCCTCCCATAACTTTTCATATTTTGAGGTTTTTGTGTAGAGAAGCGGAAAAAGGCACGTTTTTTGTGTAGTTGGATATTGTACATGTGACATCATATGTCTGTATTTTTCCAATTGGTTTTCCCCTCCTTTCTCTACCCCAAAAAAAACCATCACCAAAGTTCATGTGTCATCTCATCCATGCATGTGGGACCTTGACAAGAATGACAAGGAAGAGAAATATATTTTTTGAGTGTGAGGGAATGGCGGATGATGATTGTCAAAGTTTTCATTCAGACTTTGTAATATTTTGTGTGACAAAAACTGTCTCTCTCTCTCTTTTGTTTACACTTTCTCCCTTCCTTTTCTTGTCCTTTGTACACATTAAATTGTTAGACAACAAAAAAAACACACAAGTCTTCTGCCCCCTTACTTTTTAAAGGGGGAAAGTCAAAGTCAACATGAAGTTAAAAATGGAGTCATGTTGTTCTTGTATTTTTTGCGGAGAAAAGAGAAAGTATGAAAGAAAATAAATGTGGAATGGAGAGTAAAAATGTCTTGATGGAGAAAGTAGAAAATAGAGTTCCATTGCACTCAATTGGATTCATGGCAGTGACTAACTCGCGAGAGAGAGAGAGAGAAAGGTCTTGACTTATGGAGAAAAGGGGAAAGAAAGTGCATGAGTGTGTATGAATTCATTTTGGCTGGCTTTCTTTCTTGCATCTTATGTCATCTTTGTGTGTGGGCTCTTCCTCAACCAACTGTCTCGGTTGAGGGAGTGGGGAGTATTGAGCACATTTTTTGTGCCTCGTCTTGTCTTGTAGAATCAAGATTCAAAGCTTTTGCCTGTACTTTCACTTTGAGTACGGTTAAATGTGAGAGGGGACGGACCGAGTGAATTTCTATACACAATTTTTTGAAGCATCTGTAGACTGTCGTGTGTGTAAAAATTATGGCCTAAGGGAAATCCCTTAGCCTAGATAGGTTACAACATGAAACCTTTTCTCTTTTTTGCTTGTTGAGAAAGTCGCTATCTTTTTTCTAATGTTAAATAGTCACGGAGAAAGTTGGGTATAGAGAGAAGTCTTTTGAATTATGAATTATGGATTATTTGAAAACCTAATGCTTTGGAGTGTCTAAGAGAAAATAAAGTTGAGAAACAAAATTGACCCATTTTTTGAGAGGTGAAAACTTTGCATTAAATTTCCCTGGAGCTCTCTTTCCTTCTCTTAACATTGTACACATCTTTATTATTTGGCAATGCTTCATCTCTCTCTCTCTCTCACCTGAGCATTTCACTTAGAAAATAATGCTTTCCCCCTTTACTCTTCTCTAAAATTAATGCACAGGAACCACAAGAGGGGAAAGTCTTAGATTATTGACCCTTGGAAGCCTTGAACCTTGCCAAAGAAACTATGGGTTTTGAAAGCAAGCCAAATAATTCTGTCTTTAATTAAATCTATATTTCTATTTCTGGAGGGGTGGGAGAAAGCAAATGGGAATTTAACTGATTTTACAATTTGATTAAATAGAAATATAAAAAATTAATAAATACAAATAATTCCTTTATGGATTTGGCACTCTTGAGACAGTTAAAAGGAAAAGTCATGAAATTTTCTGGTCTACACTTTACACTTTCTCTCCTGTTTTACTCAAAAATATTACAATGGAAAGTTTAGAACAGGACAAGATGGAAGAATCTTTGGAGAGAGATTTTGGTTGTTGTGAACAAAAACGCATTTGGATGGGGGTGTCGTATTATGTGAGACACGTTTTTGGTTAGAAAAGGTGACAACTTGTAAAATTTACATATTGGAGAAAGGGGGGATCCATGCAATGGGTGGTCTGGTGATTGAAGGACTTCCTACGGGCCAGACAAATCGGCAAAGTTTGGACACACACAAACTGAGCTTTCTCTCTCTCTCAAGGTGTCAAGTGTTGCCGCCTTGTTAACAACCAAAGCTCCCATTCCCCACTCCCCACTCTTGATGCATGTTACATGGAGAGAGGACCAAAAAGGGGCAAGTTTGTAGAGCTATAGAGAGAAGAGAGAAAGTAGGGGAGACATATATCAAATATACATGGAAACTGTTCGCCACTTTCACGAAGAGAGAAAGGATTGGAGGGAGGGGAAGAGTACAAAAGAATGTTTATGCAAGAGAGAAATTTTGATGCAGAAAATGTTACACACTTAAATAATAAGAAGATTTTGAGCCAACAGTCTACATTGACAGTATAACCTCAACTTTCTAGACACCTTTCTCTCTCCCCACAACAACAACAGGGACAGAGGTAAAATGCAGCATGGGAAAGTTTGAGTACTCTTTGAATGAACATGATGAAGGTGTGAAGAGAGTGAAAGCTTTCTCCGCGGAAATTTTAGGACAGAGTCATGGTGTGAGTTTATAAACGAGGGACGCGCGTAGTGTACTATCAACGGAACTTCCATTTTCACCTCCATGGGAGCTCACATGACATTCCATGACAGCTTGATCTTGTCCCCACCATTGTTTCTTACCCCTCAAAACGTCACTTTCCCTCAACATTCTCTCTCTCTCTCTCTCTCTTTATAAAAAGATAAACAAGAAAACCTTCTCATCCTCGTACCTGAAGAGAAAGCGAGGGATTGTTGTGAGCTACAAGGGGCACTTTCTCTTGTAGGCACACCCAGAGAAAAGTTTTCTTTTCAATCCATTCTAATCTCTATCTCTGTCCTCATCCCATGACCATAGAAAATATCTCATATTTCTTTTTTTTTCTCTAAAAAGAGTAAAAGACAGTTGTAAATGTAGTATAATTTAATTATTTCTATTTCAATTTATTTTATAATCTCCCACCATTTTTTTATCGAAAACTAAAATGCCGGAGAATTATTTTCCAATATTTATTTTAAAAACTATTTATTTAATTTTAAATTATCAAAATTATTTTAAAATTGACAACTTGTCCAAAAATCACCAAAAATCGTCTCAACTTATTTTTATCAAAAATGGTTAAATAAATGTTGAGGTTTTTTTTTCTTTTTTGTACAAGGAGAAAGTCTATTGGAAAAGACAGAGAAAGTTATAGGTAGTAAACCAAGACAACTTTCTATTTCTTTTTTTTTACCAACGTCTTCCTCATCTCTCTCTCTCTCTCTCCCTCTCTCTTTTTTTTTTTCATTCCTTAGAATGAAAAGAGTAAAAGCGGGAGAAAGGGAATGTCCGATTGCATGAATGTTTCCATCTCCGTGGCGTATGTTTAGTAAGACGGGAGTGAAAGTGTGTGGAGAGAAAAAAAACTATGACACTGAGTTGAGCTACCAGCGACTACATCGATTTCAACCGTGGCAGAACTTTGATGAGGTTATGATAAGCCAACTCGCGTGTTTGGTTTACTCACTTGGTCTAAACATACCATCGATTTTCATCTTGTTACAAGCCACCTCTCCTTACTTTCTCTCTCTTATATGTGATTAGGTATACTTGTACTTTTCCTTACATCTCCCCTTACATTTATGTACCTCCTTTTTTCTTTCCCTTTACTTTCTTCAAACCATTTAATTTGCAATATAAAATGTTAGTGAAAATTTTAGACTGGGTAGAGTATAATTGAAAGTATAGTTTTAAAAAAAATCTAAAAATACAGATTAACAATACAATGACTCCCAACTTGTCTAAAAAGTACAACACAATGAAATATTTCATAATAAGCAAGACTTTCTCTTTATATACTTGTATATTTACTTTGTATAGTGTAAGAAAAAATGTATACTTCATTTTTACAGCACGCAATTCAAATGGTAAATAACATGGCAAAAAAATTGATACCTTTCTCTCTTAAAGGAATTTCACTAGGGGAGAAAGTAAAGGGGGTGAATTTGAGTGCAAAGATTTTTTTTCTTCGTCCATTCACCTTCATTTTTTAAAAATATTTTAGTCTTGTCAATTTTTTTTTTGAAATTTATCTTTAAAATATTACAATTTTATTTATGTTGAAAAATTAATTTTGTTTTAGTTAAAAAAAAGTTAATGTAAACTGAAAAAATTTAAATAATAATAAAATAAAAATCAATAATTTTTTAAATATTAAATTATCAAAAAAAATAATCATTATTGAGTTGTCAGATAAAGAGAATTCAATAGAATATTTTTTTTAAAAAATAAAATAATTTATCGCACTTGAATTGTTTGTTTGATCAAAAACTTTTCATTTTTTTTCTTTCTCTCTCTCTCTTACTTTCTTCAAATAGAAAATGGAAAAGAAATATTAGTTTGAGAACCACTTTCATTTGTCAGGAGTGACATAAAAGACCAAATTTTCTTGGAAGGGATAAATTATGCAGAGGTTGTTCAATGTTTTTTTTCTGATCGGATATTGATAATCCATACATGTAGTGGGTTGACAGGAGAAAAAAGGGAGAGAAATATTAAAAGTAGGTGTAATTGAATATCAAGGAACGGCATGCCGGACAGACGGAGAATGAAAATATGTCAAAAAATATTCAGGTGAATTGATTCCATCTCATATTCTTGAGGACACACAAACACACACCGGTAAGTTCAACAGCTCGTGCCGTTGGCATTTAGCAAAGAGAGAAAGAGAGAAAGAATATAGACAGGTCTATGATCACTCATGATGGTGTCTCTGTCCAATGGCGGCCAAAATAAATGAGAAAAGTAAGTAAAAAATGGAGAAAGTGAACACTTTTATATGATCCAACTTTAGGTGAATCTACTCTCAAAAATTTTCAATGCATTATGTAAAGACTTTCTCTCTCAGGGTATGGGGCAAACAATAAAGTTTTTTTTTTGAGGGTATAGGAATTCAAGGAGAAAGTATAGAGATAGTTAGTGGGAAGCTAGCATGCTCCTTCATTGTTCCCTGACTTCCATTCATATTATTATTGAGCTTTCTCTCTCTCTCTAAAATGGGAAGGACTGGCGACAGTGAGAAAAACCAAATGAAGGTGTGCATTGGAAAAACCTGGTGAAAGTTGGATATGGATACTTTCCCTCTTTGTGAGGTACACACATTATTGACGAGTCTATTGATATATATGTCCATTGACATGCCCAAGGCTAGTCACATGGACAGATTTTATAGACGGGCAAGGTTTCAAGCACTCTATACAATAATTGTTTTTTTGGGAGAAAGTTTTTTTTTTCTCCATTTGAACACACACAGACAGAGAGAGAGAGAGAGTTGTAGGGTAACTCTGTACATTATTCCATGCGTAAGTAGTACATATTTGAAAGAGTAGGGAGAAAGCTCACGTTAGCTTGACTCTAACTTTTTTTGCAGTAGCTTTCTCTGGGTAAGAGTAGTCCCCTTTATATAAAATAGACTGGAGAGAAAGTAGAGTCAATTGTATATCCCACATTGAGCTCTAGTAGACGCAAATGTTTTTACAAACTTGTAATATCAATTTAACTCTCTTTTTCCCTACCAAAAAAAGAAAAACTCTTTTCTTTATGTCTCAGCATGTCTCCATGTCTAAATGGGATAATGTCTGTAGTCTTCTTTTTTTAACTCATTGAGCAATAGAAGGAGATCCAACTGGGAGTTGGGAGGGGGTTGACTGGGGTACATTTATCCATGTTGAGAATGGTACAGGTAATTTTTATGGCTCCATTAAAATTAAACAACTTGGGGTCTAATAATTATCTCATCCTCTTCAAAAGTCTCTCCAAAGAGTAAGTTTCTTTTTCCTGTGAGAGATCACAAGTAGAAATTTTTTTGGACAATTAACCTAAACAGTTTAGACAGTTGACAGTAAAAAAAGAAGAAAATGTGTCAGGACTAATTTAATAGGCAAAATAGAGTTTTCTAGAATAGTTTAAAGTAATTTAAATAAAAGTGTCATAATTGCAGTGACAGAATTTTAAAAAAATTGTTTTAAAAACTTGAACGAGTTTTTCAACTTTTTTTTGGGTCTAGTCTAGACAAATTATGCAACAAACTAAATGAAAGCTTTTCTTTTTGTGGGAGAAAGTGGCGATTGGGAATGAGGAGTCATGTCTGTGAAGGAAAGAGTAGGAGTAGAATGTTTGTATAGTAGTATTTTTTTGTGTTGTTGTTGTTGAACATGGTTCAAGGTACTACAACTACTACTCCTCGTAATAAAAATGACCGGTTTCCTTCACCTTGAGCACTTGGTCTGAATTATTTATCACATTTCCCAAGTGAATTCAAGACTAATGGAAAATCGCCCCTCTTTCATTCCCCAACTTTTCCTTCTCTCTTTCTTTCTTTCCCATGTATTTTTCTTCTTAGGAGAAAGCTGAAAAAAAAACTTATGATGACACACTAACTTGTTTTTTTCCAACCTCAAAAAAAGAAAGTCTTGAAAAAAACGTGAAAGTCTGTGGTTGTCTATACTCAAGACTTTTCTTTTTTGGACGACAAGTCAAAAAAGTCTGCGGAATGGGTTGAGTTTTAAATAAGTAAATAATTAATTATTTGTCCATGTTCTTGACACGTCAGCCAATCAAAAAACTTTATTTTTTTTTGACAAGGAGGAAAGATGATGTAAAATTGTAGGAGCCAAAAAAAATCAATTCATTTTTTTTCAATATTCACTCAACCTTTTCATCTCAATTGAACTTTCTTTTTTTCCTGGAAGAAAGTCATAAAGAGACAGAAAAATTGAAATTGAAACTTTTATCCATACAAAAAAAGAGTGCACACTTTCTCCATTAAGTGAAGGTGGAGAGAGATGATGGGGGAGGATGGTTTGAGATAATAATTTCATTTGCCAATTTGTCCTCACGCTATTTCCTCCATTTTATATAGTAAAGCATTTACGAGGTGATAAATTCCCTATTTTTTATCACAAGAAATTGATTAAACACTACACTTGAATTTTGGTAAAAAAAAATATTGTGGATCTCTTTACACAACAAGCTAAACAAGCTAAGGAGAAAACTGGCTTTCACCACTCATAACCTTTTTTTTACAACCAAAGTATCGTTATTTTTTTTAGTCCTGTGGGGGAGAGTAAATTGGATGAATTTTGAGTGATAATATAATAAGAATATTTTTTTTTGTTTTAATTGCAATTAAAAAGCATACTTAATACTTAACTTAATACTTAACTCCTTTTATATAAATGAGAGGGAGAGGGGGTGCATCAATTAAAAAAATTTTTGTTTTAATGAATGCATCCTCTTGAAATTCATAAAACTTTTTTTTTTTAAATAAAAGAAAGAGGAACAATTTATTCAAAACGATGAGTTCCTCCATTTTGGGGTTAGATGGGGAAAAAATTTTGAGAGTGTTTGAATAATTTGATAATCGTTTGTCTGCCTTTTCTCTCTCTCTCTCACGTGACGACGCAAACGAACCTCTAAAGAGAGACTCATGGATTGACTAGACGAGAAGGGGAGAGAGAGACGTGCGAGAAAATGATAGGAAATTTGTGGATTTGTTGGAGAAAGCTAAAAAGCTCATCCGCATATGAATTCACTTTGTTTGCAACCTCCCCCATTTCAAAATTTTCTAAAGGAGAGACCAATATAAAGACTTTTTTTTTGAAATTCAATACAGCTTTCACTTTCAACTAGAAATTTTTTTTATATGAGCACACAAAGACAAGAACTAACGGGAATCTAAATGAAGGATAATGTTTCCTCCTTTTTAAATCCTTGGGACTTTCACGTCCTTAAACAAATTTTTTTCATGAATATTGAGAGAGAAAGCCCAAAGATTTTTAAGATGAAAAGAAAATGTCAAGATTCTGCACAAAAAAAATTTAAGATAAAAAAATAATTCCACATATTTCATTTAATTTACACGTAAAAAAGGAAAGCCGTGACTTTTTAATCCCTTTGATTTTTGTCTCACCTTTCTCCAAAAATTGATGTCATGTTTTATATTGAAAAACGTAACAATTTTTTTGAAAATAAGTCATAACATTTATTTTTAAAAAAATTCTCAATTAAAATTAAATTGTTTTGAAAAATAAAAACTCATTAGGAAAAAATAATTTGGTGAATTTTTCAACCCCTCAATTTGCCTCTCAAGTTTCCGTAAAAAAAACCCTCCTGGATTTTGTCGTCGTTGTGGAATGTGATTGGGTGTAGTCGAAAAAAAATGGGGAATAATTTCTCACTGAAATCACAGAGATAAAAATCAAGGTAGGTCTATAGCATGTTCAATGTAAAAAAAGAGATTTTTTTCATAAAGGTTGAGTTGTGTTTACATGTCAAGTTGTAGAAAGTAAAAAAAAAACTGATGGTTCATTTTTCTCTTCATTTTTTTTGAAAAAAGAAAGTATGGCACACACGCCAACCGCTAGTAGAGAAGAGATGATAAGACTTGAATGACTTTATAATTCGAGAAATATTGAGTGTACTCTCTTCATATCCATCTCCCCCTCCCTTTCATTTTAGCCCTGTCAATCCCAATCACTAATCAACACACAATTTCAATCATCATCTCATCTCTCCCACTTTGAAAATTTAATTGTTTCTACATGCGCGCAGTGAGAGAGAGAGAGAGGGGTTAGACATTAAAGTGTACACGTTAAATGGGAAAATAGAAAGGTAAAGAAAACATGATTTTATCCCTCCCTTTTCTCTCTGTGCACTCAACTTTCACTCTGAGTGTTTCTCTAGTCATGTTTTCAACTCTTGTGGTTTAACTCTTGACAATTTTGCTCTTTCTCTATCTTTCAAACATGTCGACATTCCATTTCCTGTTTTTGTATTTGTCATGTGTGTACATGTACATGTGTCCTCATATCTTTGCCTCTCATTCATTTTGGGGGACTAACAAGGGATGAATGTAGAATACAATAGACAATTTCTATAAATCAAATCCCCTTATCAACTCATCCGCCTTTCTCTCATGACACCCAAAATTTCATCTGAGTTGCTCTTCCTCTTCAAAAACAAAAGATTTAAATGACTCAAAACTTCATCTCTACTTTCCCCAATGGAGAAAAAGAATGAAAAGTTTATTTGCAAAATGTCAATTATTTTTTTTATTAATGTATTTATGCTTTCTAATGTATTTCACGTTACAATGTACAATTACACTGTAAATGTTAGTGTAGTTGTTGTTTTCTCCAAAAATAGTTTTTTCACTTGCACTGTCCAAGTGGCTACAGGTACAATAATAACTGACATTAATTAAAGGTGAGCATGAGAAAGTAAAGTGGTGGATGCGCAAGGATAAATAGTTGATGGACTTTTTGGGTTTTAGCTTTCACCAATCGATAAAAACAATTCAATGATTGTCAGTTGAAAAAAAAACTTTAAAAATTTTTTCTTTGTTCTCATGTCAGTGAAATAAATAATTTAAATGTAAATTAATTAAAAATATTTTATCATTTTGTGTGTGTTCACTCCTAATAAATAAAAAAAATTTATGACATGTAGACGATTGAAACTATTCATGTTATTTTTTATTAAAACAAACACAGAAAAAAATACATTTTTTATGGGCTTGTTTACTCTGAACCGGGTCTGTGGTCAATAATAATGGTCATAATAATGGACATTTATGGAGAAATTGGAGAAAGAGAGAAAAAAAAGTCTGGTTGGTCATAATGAAGGAGTAGAAGGGAAGGGTAAAACACTAATTAATGCATTAGTTGTTCTATATATTCATGGCAATTTGACGGACGCATTATTTTCTCTTTTGGGAGAAAGTAGGGGAAATTTACATGTGGAGTGGAAGAGAGAGAAACTTGGAATAATAATAATAATAAGTTGGACAATTTTCAAACAAAAGTGGCACGTCAAATGTATACCCCCCGACCTCAACGACATGTCCATGTACCTTTCACTACACGCAAACGTAAATTCTCTCTCTCCTTTTTCCCTTACTGTACAAAATGGCATAATCAAAAGAGAAAGTGGAGAATTTACTCGTTTCAATTCATGGGGTCAAAGTGGTTCTCCTTCATTTATTTAAACCTCTGTTTACTCTATGCACACTAACCTCATGCTAAAGTCGCCCAAGTCCGCCCTCTCAAAAATTCCCATTCGGCTCCTACCAAAGCCATTTTCGTGACCGATCGCTCATGTTCCCTTTTTTTCTCTCCTTTGCTTGCCCTCTCTCTCTCTCTCTTGTAGCCAAGAGAGAAAGTGAGGCTAAGAAAAAAATTTGTCGTTTTTTTGGCTGGCTTTGGTTCTAGATTGTGAGTCTTGAGGTTGGACCAAGACTCAAAGGGGTAATGCAAGAAGGGAGTATGTGTACATGCAACTCCAAGTCTATAACAATTGTGATACATGGAGAAAGGAGAGAAAGGTCTTTTGTATGCGTGACCGTCATTTGAGTGTACGTTGTGGGCTGTCTCCTATATATAGAGCCAATTTCCTCTATGAAAATATTTTCTATATAAAACTTAATGTTTCCCAAAATTCTCCGTATGGCCTTGGACATGAAAAAACATCACAAAATTTTACCCTCCCCCACTCACGGTACTCTCAATGTTTGTACAGTGAGCAAATATGTCAAAAAAAAATTGTTGTATAACTTTCCACTCCCATTTCCGTTCGCACTGCACTCTGTGAGTAAGACAGAGAGAAAGTCCATGCTCAAGTTGAAAGCTTTGCTTTGAGGGAGCGTCCTAAACAGAGTTGAGGTGAGTGCCACAACGTGGAGATTTCACCAACTATTTCTACTTTCCAGTGAAAGCAAAAGAGGGGTCACGTGTAGCTTTGCCGGGGAGAGAAACTTGCCGGAGAAAAATTTAATTTTTTACACTCTTATTTTGTGATGATCATAATATTTTTGAAACCTCATGTTTGAGAGAAAGCCAAAAAAAGAAAAAAAAGTTTCCTTTCTTATAAAAAATAAAACCAAAATTTTGTACTTAAAACAATACACCAAAAAAGTTAGGGTAAGTCGTATAAATTTATTTTCTCTCTCTTGACCAGAGAAAGCATCCGAGAATTTACTACTTGACATAAAAAACTGCGGTTATACCCTCCCCTTATTCTTTTTTTCGGTTTGATGAGTGGTGAAAATAAGATTATTGTTCCATTTTGGGAAACTCCAAGAGAAGTGAAAGTAAAAAAAAAATTGGGAGAAAAGTATAGGATTAAAAATGGCGCATCATTTTCTTCTGTCTCTACATGAGTTGTAAAATTTTGTAATAAATGAAGAGGCCGGTTTTGAAAAGTTAATGTGGAGAATTTTTTTTTTTGGGACTTGGAGAAAGGTACAAAATACAAGCAATGCCCTCAGTCGGTGCACTGCAGTAGGTGAGTCGGAACTCTGCAGCCCCTTGTCACTGCGGAATTTTCTACCTTTCTCCAAAGCCAAAACTGAGAGAGAGAGAAAAAGGGGGAGAAAAGAGATACCTGAATATTTCTTGGTTTTAGTGCGTCCAAATAAAAAATTGTCTGTACATGGAGAAAGCTTGTCTCCAATGCATTTATTATCATTTCATGTAGAAATGAATTATAAAAAAGGAATAATTTTACATCAACCATGTTCTCCCATGCTTTCCCCATCTCAGCTCATCCCAAAAAATACTTTCTCTCGTCGTACTGGCTCAACATTTTACTATTAGTCTTATTACACTAATAAGTAACATCCTTCCTTTACAATTCATGGACTATTAACAAGTGAAAAAAAAGAGAAAGTTTATGTTGTATGTAACCCCCTTATTTTTAGTGTGAAAAAACTCCTCAAAGAATTGTTAAATTTTACATACACCCTCACAAAAAAATATTTAGAATAATGAGGGAGAGGAGCTTTCCCTTCAAATCATGCTAAATTTGAAGGAAAAAAAGAGTTTGAGCGTACTTTCTCCATTGTTAATGAGGATCAAGTCATTAATAAAAAGAGGTTAAATTAGATCGTAAAATTTACAAGGAATAAATCTAATAATAATTCACTGCGGGTGTCTGTCTCTCTTTCTCTCTCTCTCTCTTTGAGAGTAATATAGAGAGGAGGGTAATAACTTTCTACTTTCTATCCTAATAAATTTCCCTTGGCTCATACATTATACAATATTCAAAGACTTTCTTTTTTAAAAATTGTAAAAAAAACATTTTCTTCAAATTTCAACATTTTTGAGATCAACTGGGTTCTAAAATTATGTATGTCATGTACATGTTTTTATATGCGTATTTATTTAATAAAGAGAAAGTTAACATGTGTACTTTTTTGTCTTATCCCCACTTGTGATCTTACGATGTTGATGAAAGTTGATAAAAATTATTTTGAGGGGAGGTGAAAGTAGTAAAAAGTTTAAAATATTAAGATTTCTGTATACATTTTTAACACGTTTAAATTAAAATTGTTTATTATTTAATTTAATTGACTTTAATTTTCTATTCTTATCTGTAAGTACATAAAAAAACTGTAACGTCTAATCAATAACAATTTAACAAATCAAGGAAAACTGTCCCAATGTAAATTACATTGTTCTAGTTAACCTTGGAAATTAAACTAGTTTAGTTTTTTTTATTAGAGTATTTAATGTGTGTAAAAGAAATGTATAAAAAATAAATGAATTTTTACTACCAACAAAAGAGAAAGAGAGAGAGAGTCGGAGAAAGTATGGAAATAAACCAGGGGAATTGAAAAGGTCAACATTTTATGCATTTTTATGGAACTGAAATCCTTGTTATTGTGTCAGTAATTATGGCATCGTCTTATTGTGTGTATGACGTCCAAGAGAAAACTACATGTGCTTTCTCTCTCTTTCAATGTAGAGAGAACTTTCACGTGCAAGTCACTCTGAGCCCCTGTTGACGTCCGTCATATTTCTATACTTTTTATTTTAGTCAATAAAGCTTCATACCTACAAAAAGAAACAAAAAATTATTTGTGCCTATAGGCAAGAGTTTTAAGCATGTGTAGAAAAAAGGAGAAAGTTGATAGAAAAATACAAGTTTATTTGAGACAGAGAAAGTTATTTTGTTGATGCATAAACACAAAAAATGCAGGTGCTTTTGCACAAGCCTAAGGCCACAAAATATGGCAACGTACAACTTTAAAGGGAAGAAAGTAGAATCACAAGAGAAAATGCTGCTTTGTACTTTCTCCTGGAAAGGTTGTGGATGGGGAGTTGGGGCTCTCTCTCTCTCGCCATTTATGTGAAGGGGAAATGATTCTGTTGATGAGGAGGAAAACGATAGACAAAATTCAATCAACCTTCTCAGTCAAAATTTCCATTTCCTTGGTATCATTCAAATAACATATGAGAGGGCTCTTCTTAACTGGAGAAAGAACAAAGAACCCTTGAGATGAGAGTCATTGTAGATAATATTCTATTACTACTTTCTCCTTTTTTATGCATCCATTATACTTTCATTTTTTCACAAATATCACCTCTTTGAGGACTCTCTTCCTTTTCCCCTCAATGGCATCAAATGTAGTCAGTCAAAATACTCGAGAAAAAGGCTTATTACTTTCTCTTTGTGCTCTTGTACTTGTACTTGACCAAAAAGAGAAAAGGGAAAGTCAATTTGAAAATGGAGAAAATATTTATTCAATTTTTACTGGAAACAAAGTGAAAGTTTTATAGTAGAAAGAAATGTATTATTATTTTTTTGAAAATAAAAACAATTATTTAAAATGACGCCATGTCATTTTTTTGACTACTATACAAAGAGTAACAACTTTGATGTGATACGTGTCGCAATAAAAAAAATGCCACTATTCCCACAAAAAAAAGAGAAAGTCTCCCTCAAAAAAAAGTCGATTAGTCAAATCATTTTCTAGAAAGTAATACAAAAAAAGAGGAAAGTGAAAGGAGGCTTGGTGGCCATAATAAATTTTCAGTGACTTTTTCATATATAAAAATGTAAAGAGTAAAAAAGAGAAAGGAAGAGAGCCGTGCATAGAATTTGACATATTAATACGCGATGAAAGAGAAAGTACATTTTTACATATACAGGGTGAATTTTTCCAAAGTATATGGGAGTGAACGGGGACAATAATTTCCCCAACTTTGCCATGTTAAAAG